>JACSYO010001619.1:15000-27500 GCA_016806645.1 Ophiodon elongatus | reverse complement strand
ACGTCTGTGCTCTCTACCTGTCTGTCTGCTCTATGTCTGTCTGTCTCTTACCTGTTTGTCTGCTCTCTACCTGTCTGTCTCTTCAAGTGTCTGTCTGCTCTCTACCTGTCTGTCTGCTCTCTACCTGTCTGTCTGCTCTCTAAGTGTCTGTCTGCTCTCTACCTGTTTGTCTGCTCTCTACCTGTCTGTCTGCTCTCTAAGTGTCTGTCTGCTCTCTACCTGTCTGTCTGCTCTCTACCTGTCTGTCTGCTCTCTACCTGCCTGTCTGCTCTCTACGTGTCTGTCTGGTCTCTACCTGTCTGTCTGCTCTCTACCTGTCTGTCTGCTCTCTACGTGTCTGTCTGCTCTCTACCTGTCTGTCTGCTCTCTAAGTGTCTGTCTGCTCTCTACGTGTCTGTCTGCTCTCTACCTGTCTGTCTGCTCTCTAAGTGTCTGTCTGCTCTCTACCTGTCTGTCTGCTCTCTACCTGTCTGTCTGGTCTCTACCTGTCTGTCTGCTCTCTACCTGTCTGTCTGCTCTCTACGTGTCTGTCTGCTCTCTACCTGTCTGTCTGCTCTCTAAGTGTCTGTCTGCTCTCTACGTGTCTGTCTGCTCTCTACCTGTCTGTCTGCTCTCTACCTGTCTGTCTGCTCTCTACAACCTCATAGTTTGGTTTCTCTCATACCTTTTGTGAGAGACACCTCAATAAAGTTATTTGTATCTGATTTTCCAGGTTGACTTGATCTCATAATCTCTTTATTTTATACTTTTAATGTTTATATTTGAAAAAAATCCATCCCTTAGTTGTATTTTTGTAAACGCTGTACGGGGCCCTTTGTTTTCAGCTGCATCACTGCCGTCTGCAGGCGGAGTCAGACCACTAGAGGTCACACTTTGGCTGATATAAGAGTGTGTGTGTGTGTGTGTTTGTGCGTGTGTGCGGAGAGAGATCAATCTAGTCCAAAAACTGATATAATAAACGTATATATGTATAATAATGATATTATATAAATATAAATTTGTATATACAATATATATATATATATATATATATATATATATATATATATATATATTTATATGAGAATATATATATTCTCATATATTCTTGTTATATTTATACATAAAGGTACATATATGTGTGTGTGTATATATATATATATATATATATATATATATATATATATACATTCATTTATATGAGAATATATATATTCTCATATATTCTTGTTATATTTATACATAAAGGTACATATATGTGTGTGTGTATATATATATATATAATATATATATATATATATACATATATATATGTATATATAATGTATATATACATATAAATGTGTGTATATATATTTATATATATAAAAGTGTATGTATATATATAAATATGTGTATATATATATTTATATATATATAAAAGTGTATATATATACATAAATGTATATATATATTTATATATATACAAATATATATATGAATGTATGAATGTATGTTTGTACATAATGTACGTATATGTTCTCATATATTCTTGTTATATTTAGACATAACGAGCATATATGACTAGAACATGGTAGAGTAGAATAGAATGACCTCATCACAACTGATTGGTTGAGGCTGATTTCTGGGTTGGGCAGGACAGGAAGCACGGCACCGGGAACGCGCAGGGCATGGATACGCGCTCCCGCTGAGTTTTTTGGGATCCGGTGTACGGTTTAGGATGCATCAAGTCAGACTGTAGAACACCGGAACAGAGAGGATTTCCGCTTCACAATAAAACACCAAGGTAGTTGAAACCGATATTTCCGGTTTGCTAGGCCAACTTGCTGTACTTACAGTTTGTACAATTTTCAATCAGGGTTTTATCAAGAAAATCTGTTACAAAACAAATTGTTTTTACCTATATTTTGTTCAATGTTTGGGTTACTTTTTGTCTTTTAAAATACACAAATACTCTTCCGGCCTTACACATGATTGAAATCAAAAAGAAAGGAAGAATTATTATATTTGGTTGACTTTTTATAACACTTTACGCACAAGTGTTATAAAATGTATGCATAAGCTGCAAACAGACATAGCTCTGTTTTAAGGCCTAAAGGTTTTGGAATCAATAAGGCTACTCAACCAATCATTAAAAATAAATCAGGTATGTATATTAATGACAATTTCACGATAAGAATGTGTTACACAGAGACAAACAAATAATATTTGAATTTAATATTGTGATTTAATTTAATATTTTTTATTTTGTACACATTATAATAATGGAAAAAAAATATTTGATTCAATATTTCCTTGTTTTATTCATTCATGCAAATGTTGTCAAAACTGGTATTCTTGTGGTTTTGGAGTTTATTTTGAAAGTCCGTCCCGGAAGTGGTCCCTGCTGCTGGCCTCCAGCTTGACGCTGCTGCTGGCGGTGTTGGCTACAGTGTGGCAGCAGAGGGGAAATCTGGGATATCTGGGAAAGGGGAGTCGGTGAAAACCGGGACTAAACCGGCCGAAATCCCCCGACGAAGGCTCGACGGGGCTTCCTCCCGGACACCGGACACCGGGCACCGGGCACCGGGCGTCTGGAGCTGCGGTGCTTTTCCTCCCATAAATCTGCCTGGATCCGCACCGTAAGTCGCCCGATTCCCCTTCAGCTCATCGCATCTCTCTCCCGACACATTCACCCTCTGCTTTCTCTTTCACCTCGCTGGCTTTTTATTTTTTTATTATATATTTATATAAATGTACATATAAATAAATATTTAGGATATAACCCGTTGGAACCGCGACATTTTGGACCTTTTTATTGTGTGAGGATTTTAACGGAGAGCAGATCATTTAATTAACATCCGCTGGAAGAAAAAAGAAAAAAGAAAACAGCTAATTAATCCCGTTACTGGCTGCATGTGTGTGCAGAGAAAGGACGGAGTGGGGTGGGTGGGGGTGGAGGTGGTGCATGACAGAGAACACCACCATCTATACAGAAAATAGGGCGAATGCATTTCAGTGGGTTACTGCATATGCACACATCGGTTTGTTCGTTATTGGTTGTGTGTGTGTGTGTGTGTGTGTGTGTGTGTGTGTGTGTGTGTGTGTGTGTGTGTGTGTGTGTGTGTGTGTGTGTGTGTGTGTGTGTGTGTGTGTGTGTGTGTGTGTGTGTGTGTGTGTGTGTGTGTGTGTGTTCTCTCTGTCGCCGCTGTATTAAACGCCGCAGGGCCCTGCAGAGCTCCAGCCTCCGGCCCCTGGAGGCTGCTCACGGCGAGCCGCAGCAGCAGCCGCTCACAGCGCTCCTCCGCCGGGTTATTGTGGCTCTGGTTTCTCGGCTCGGAGGCCGAGCGGGCTGAGCCTGACGCGGGCAAGGCGTGGCATCATAGAGCGTTACACAGCCACGGGCGTGCGCTGCCACACTGACTTCATTATTATATATATATATATATATATATATATATGAATGACTGTTTTTTATTGCTTGTCTTCTTTAATAACAGCCTGCTCAGGGTTTGCCAAGTCCCATTTCAGAAGACATTTAAAATTCAGCATCATCAGACATGCAGGCCTGCCATCTGCCTGTCTGTCTCTCTGTCTGTCTCTCTGTCTGTCTTCCTGCAGGTCAACCAGTCTCCTGTCTTGTCCTCCAGCTATACAGCCCGTGTACTCTCTCTCTCTGTCTCTCTCTCTCTGTCTCTCTCTCTCTGTCTCACTGTCTCTCTCTCTCTCTGTCTCTCTCTCTCTCTCTCTGTCTCTCTCTCTCTGTCTCTCTCTCTCTGTCTCTCTCTCTCTCTCTCTGTCTCTCTCTCTCTCTCTCTCTCTGTCTCACTGTCTCTCTCTCTCTCTCTCTCTCTGTCTCTCTCTCTCTGTCTCTCTCTCTCTGTCTCACTGTCTCTCTCTCTCTCTCTCTCTCTCTCTCTCTCTCTCTCTCTCTCTCTCTCTCTCTCTCTCTCTCTCTCTCTCTCTCTCTCTCTGTCTCACTGTCTCTCACTGTCTCTGTCTCTCTCTCTCTCTCTCTCTCACTGTCTCTCACTGTCTCTGTCTCTCTCTCTCTCTCTCTCACTGTCTCTCTCTCTCTCTCTCTCACTGCCTCTCTCTCTCACTGGTAGACCCGTCTGTCACGTCGTCCTGCTGGTAGACCGTCTCATAAATATTGTGATCAGCATCCCACACGGAAGAGTTTATTGGATCCCGTTATAGCTGTTGTATGTGGGACACGTTACGAGGTTAAGGACTGTTGTGTTGGTGGACTGTTGGTCTGGAGAGGACAGGGTCTTCATGGCTGACCGGTCCTCCTCCTCTGGGTGGAGGTGTTGTTTTGTTTGTCTCTTTGCATTGTTTGTCCATAAATGCACATTTTAACATTGAAGTGTTGCTGTTTTCTTCTCCTTTACGTTCTCGGTGACGATGGAGCCTGTACAATGTTGTTGTTGTTGTTGTTGTTGTTGTTTCATGCACAGGACAATGCAATAAAGTGTGATTTATAGATTCAAAGCAGGATCATAGTCCCGCTATAGATCCCTCAGGTTTAAGATGAATAAGCACATCGTTGTACCATCGACTGCAGCGCTGCAGCAGCGTGAGGCGAGACGGATGAAACGCAAACCAGGAAGTCCTGTTTGAAGCCTGATTGGCCGATTGGATTTAGTTGAACCAGAGTGGAGGTTTTGTTTCACGAGTCCTAAAACATCTGTTGTCTCGGTTCAGCGATGCCAAGCGGGTGCTGTCTGAAACACTTAAAATACAAAACCCAATCCTAATCTTGATATCTGATACTTGTTACTTAATCGTTTACTTTCACAAATACAAGCATGTTTTCCATATTTTTAATTTCAAGGGGAACACCGCCCCAAATTAAGAATTCAAATATTAAAATGTCCGTGGCCAAAGGAAAGTTGAATCAATAGGCTGTTGGTGAACATGAGCTACTCTCTCCACCAGAAACCAGAGAAGTAATGCTGCCACACGTTGCAAGGCGGAAGTCCATACTTCCGAGTCGGTTTTCCCAAATATGGATCTATACGTGCGTCTGCTCGGCAGAACATGGACGCCTGCAGCTAAATGATGTCTGTGTGGCAAGTCTCTGAGCTTCACCAGCATCTACAGAGCACCTAGAGCATCTACAGAGCACCTAGAGCACCTACAGAGCACCTAGAGCACCTACAGAGCACCTACAGAGCACCTAGAGCATCTGAGCACCTAGAGCACCTAGGTGGCACCTACAGGGCACCTAGAGCATCTACAGAGCACCTACAGAGCACCTAGAGCATCTACAGAGCACCTAGAGCATCTACAGAGCACCTAGAGCATCTACAGAGCACCTACAGAGCACCTAGAGCACCTACAGAGCACCTAGAGCATCTACAGAGCACCTACAGAGCATCTACAGAGCACCTAGAGCATCTACAGAGCACCTACAGAGCATCTACAGAGCACCTAGAGTATCTACAGAGCACCTAGAGAGCATCTACAGAGCATCTACAGCATCTACAGAGCATCTACAGAGCACCTACAGAGCATCTACAGAGCACCTAGAGCATCTACAGAGCATCTACAGAGCACCTACAGAGCATCTACAGAGCACCTAGAGCACCTACAGAGCACCTACAGAGCACCTATAGAGCATCTACATCACAGTGCCAGCATCGTAGAGAGTAAAAAGAAAATATGGCTTTTTAAGAAATGTTTTGAGCTTCACATTCTGAAACTCTAATTCCAGACATTCAGCCCTGTTGAGGAGACGCAGGTCCACGGCCGATGAATTCTGGACCCAGAATATTTTCTTTTCTTTTTACACCCCAATGAGCTTCATTCTCTTGTGTTCTCCGTTCTGAAACGTTCTCCCGGGTTCTCCGTCATCAATAACCTCTTTCTCACTTCATTTTCTGTGGAGCAGTTCCACACTTCATACTCAATGGAATTTGAGTTTCAGCACTCTAGTTGTTTTTGGGATTTGGGAGAGCTGTTCATGTTAACTAATATTATTTGAACTGTCTGACACCGTAGGAATAACATGTATGAATTATGAAAATGTAAAGTAGTTCTCCTTTAACCGAAGAGCCCGAGTTCTCAAATGTTAATTATCCATAATCTGATCAATGAATAGGCTGAGTAAGATTTGATGCCAGTTTTGTTTAATATACCGAGCACCAACCCTCCTGGAAGGGGGGCGGGGGGTTCGGCCCCAGTGCTGTGAGACGCAGCCCGTCAGAGGCGTCGTGTGTAATCATTGGGACAGACGGAGACGTCCCACCGAGCGGCGGTGAAGTGGGTCAGGACTTGGCGTCCCTGTGGTGTTCAGGGTTAACTGGAGTATAAAGATCCTGAGTGGCCTACTTCAACTGAAGGCTTCTCATCAGAGACCTGCAGGGTCCCGGTCTCCTGTTGGCCAGCGCTCATCTCGGCTCTCCCGATGACCCGTCTGTCATCAGCAGTGACTTTATCTTCGGACTTCCTGTCTGAGTGTTCTGGGGCCACCCCCCCCCCTCAGCCATCAGTCGCCCAATCGGCTGTTTTGGTCTCAGGCGATGAAGATTTCCTACGTGAACTTATTTCCAAGAAACCTACGAGCACATCTCCGGCCAACACACAGACGTATTCAATTCAATTCAATTCAATTTATTTTTGTATAGCCCAAAATTACAAATTACAAATTTGCCTCAGAGGGCTTTACAATCTGTACACAACAACATCCTCTGTCCCAGGACCTCTCATCGACTCAGGAAAAACTCCCCCCCAAAAAAAACCCTTTCAACAGGGAGAAAAATGGAAGAAACCTTCAATAGATGTCATGTGTACAGAATGAACATCATAACAGAGTTACAACACGTTCAATTCACATGACAGAAATGATTCATGTAATAGTAGCAGTAGGTGTCGGGGAGGATCACAGCAGGACATAGGACCAGGGTCCAGATTTAACCACGATCCACAGAAACCTGCGAGGCGAGAAGGCACAAAGACCTCGGGGACCTCGTTTATACGTATAAAATAATTGAGTGTTGGTTCATTGAATAATCCACGTTTCATGCATTTATTTTCACAAGACGCCGACGGCATATAGCGCAGCCACACGCTCGGATGTTTCTGGTGACCCTGAACGGCCTACTCTGTGAAGCACTGCACCCTCCACCACCTCACAGACCGTATCAGTGGGCCAATCAGGCATCGCGTTAGACTCGGGGTGATTGGCTGCGGGCAAAACCAGACGAATGGTGGCTTGTTCTAGGTCTGGTTTAAAAGATGGAATGCAGGTTTAAAGTTCACTGGAGGAGCTTCAGTGCTGCTTGGTACCGGGTTATTTCGATGGATGAGAATTTGAGTCATTCTTTCTTTCTTGTCTGCTGTGTACTATGTTTATATAACATACATTATAATATATAAAAGACATCTGTGTACTGTTTTGTACAAACAGGAAATGGTGAAGGATTCGAGCCAATTGACGTCAATCAAACTGGGACTTTGGAATGTGACGGACAAATAAACTTAACAATGTTTACAAGTTACTTTTTGTTTTGAGTTTTTCCCTTCAGCTGACTTTATGTTTTGCAGCTGTAAGCAGCTCCTCCATTTCCTTCTTTGCTTCCATGTGGGGGGAAATGGTGCACACCAACAAATCACCCTTTTTTGAGCATAACATTTCTGTCATATTTCAAGCATGAACACACTACATTTAAACCACTCAGAGTAGCGGTGCCATCCAATACCCAAACTACCACACTGTTTAGTGTGTCCCAACCAGCGTCGTAGTACTCGAGATCCATCTTGGTTGAAGGTCTCATCTCGGAACCGACCCCGGTTTTACTCTGCCTCGTCTTGGTCTCAGACAAGACGACTCTGGACTTTATTTTTTAACTGAATTTTCCTTTTGGATTGTCTGATTGAACATCGTTTTTGTGATCCTCATAGAAATTCCTTTTGGATTTTTATATACATACTGTATATAAAAGAGGGCATGAAGAGGACTGTTTGTTTTCTGGACTTGTTTTTCTGTGAATGCGGATCCTTCAGATCCCTTTGAGAAGCGCTTATGGTTTGCAGGTTCCACATTTGATCATGAGCGTGTTCTGCGGTGTGGGACTCCCTCTGGTCTGGTCTCGACCTGGTCTCAACCTCTCAAGTCTTGGCCTTGTCTCGGGCTCGATACCCTCGGGGGGTTTGGGCCCTGGCTTGGTCTCTGTTTATAGACTGGTCCCGATACCCGGTGTGCCAAAAATACCAGGATGTCTTCTGCATCCGGTCGCATTTTGCCGAATGCAAGCCGGCGTAGAACCACCGTAAATATCATCAGAAACATGTCTAAATACACCATTGTGGTGGGAAATTGTACGTCTGTATGTCCAGGCCCCGAGGAGGCCCCGGGGAGGCCCCGAGGAGGCCCACATGTCCCGCAGTCCTACTGTAAGCACCAGAATGGAGGTATGGGTTACATCTGTATCAGCTGCTCTGGAGCAGCCCCTCAGAATATTCTCTCTGGCTACGAAAGACGGGGCAAATGGGGTCACCATCTGAAGTTAGTTTTCTTCTTCTTCCTCTTTTCGCTCCGTCTTTCTGCGATGTCTGTCCCTCGCCAAGTGAATGGAAAAGTCATCCGTCCTTCTCTCAGGAAATTCCTCCAGGTCCCGGGGGTGAGACCGGCGGACGGAGAGGGTGTGAAGGAGCAGCAGAGCTGCAACAGGGAGACGGTCCAGGTCTCGGGTTCCTTTTGGGTCTCTTTTTTATTTAGCTGTGAACGCTACGCCGTCTTAGCGCGTCAGAGCTGCACGCGGTCCGGCAACAGAAGTGGAGCAACGTGCAAGAGCAATATCCACCAACGCAACCTCAACAAAGTGACTCTCCAGATGTGTCTGCTGTTAGTGAGCGTGTAGAACACATGAGCAAGAGGCCCAACATTTAGTGGCCGGATATTTATATATATATATACGTGTGTGTGTGTGTGTGTGTGTGTGTGTGTATATGTGTGTATATGTATATGTGTGTGTATATGTATATGTGTGTGTATATATACCACCATATATTTGGTGGAGAACTCCAGCGTGTAATGTCACACCAGTGAAATACGAGCTACAAGTCACTAGATTCTTCAAACTCTTGATATCTGTGTTCACGTACAGAACGTCAAACACCTTGAAACGGACTCGGAGGTTTGACTTCATTGAGTTTTAGAACCGGCTCTACAAACGATCCACGTGTTTAACAGCTCGCAGCCGTAGAAGCTGCGGGTGTTCCGGTTTAACGAGTGACCGTGTTAACTGGTGCTTTCCCCTCTTAGTTGACGAACATCTTGTTCCTGGTTAACAAAGATTTCTTTAGTCTTTTTTTAACATTTATTTTAATGCTTTTTTCATGCTGTATGACTTCTTCCAAGAAACTTAGAAGCACAACTCTGGCAAACGGGACAAGTGGAGCTTCTGTGTGACTCTTTGCGGAGAAACTTTTTCAACTACTCGATTAGGCTTCTAAGATTCTTTTGTTTTTACAAATGCTTCGTGGTTGCTCGCAGTGACAGCAGGACCATGTAGGTATCTTTTTAAAAGCCTTCAGTCATATATATTGTTATTATTATTATATATATTATTAATTTATATATTATTATTGTATATATTATTATTATTGTATATATTATTATTATTATTATTATTATTATGATTTATATATATATATATATATATATTTATTTATTTATTTATATATATATATATATATATATATATATATATATATATATATATATAAAACCACCAACGCACTCTTGCTTTTTATTTTTTTTTTTTGGGATTACTGGCCCATGGTCGAGGTGAACGGGGGGATTACGTGCGCAGGAGGTTTTTTATTTTTTAATACGAATGTGTGTCACTATGAGGTAGTGAATCATCTGATGTCAAAATCAGAGAAGAGAAGAGATGAGGAGTTTTGTTTTGAAACAAAATTTTGAACTGAGCCATGTTGGTTTTTAAAAAGCTGACTTTTCAGAATGAAACGGATCACTTTTTCAATGGATATATATATAAATATATATATAATTGGAGGAAAACAAAAATCACTTTTCAGAAATGTCAAGATTTTATGAACTGAAGCATTGTGATGGTAGAGATGATTTTTACCATTGAGGTGTTTTTTTTTCCGTTTTCTTTTCTTGAATGTTGACATTGAACACCTGACTTCACAATGACATAAGGACCTATAGTGTGTTTGTCATATATATATATATATAAATAAATATAAATAAATAAATTAAATAATAAAAAGCAACCAGGGACGCGTTCGGCTGGAGGTCACCAGTTAACACAGTCACTTGTTAAACTGAAACACCTGTCGCTCTGAAACGGTCGTTGGAATATCGCTTCTGACAACCGAAGTTCAATTAAATAAAATTTATTTTGTATAGCCCCAAATCACAAACTCTCATCAGAGCGCTTTACAATCTGTACACAACGACATCCTCTGACCTTTGACCTCATCGGTTCAGGATCAACTCCCCAATAAACCTTTAAAGAGAGAAAAAGGGAAGAAGCCTTCAGGAGAGCAACAGATGAGGATCCTCTATCAGGATGGACAGAAGTACAACAGATGTCATGTGGACAGAATGAACAGCATAACAGAGTTATAACACATTCAATGCATATGACATAATGATTCATATAATGAGTAGTAGCATGATGAAGTTACAACACATTCAATGCATATGACATAATGATTCATATAATGAGAGTAGTAGCATGATGAAGTTACAACACATTCAATGCATATGACAATGATTCATATAATGAGAGTAGTAGCATGATGAAGTTACAACACATTCAATGCATATGACAATGATTCATATAATGAGTAGTAGCATGATGAAGTTACAACACATTCAATGCATATGACAATGATTCATATAATGAGAGTAGTAGCATGATGAAGTTACAACACATTCAATGCATATGACAATGATTCATATAATGAGAGTAGTAGCATGATGAAGTTACAACACATTCAATGCATATGACAATGATTCATGTAATGAGAGTAGTAGCATGATGAAGTTACAACACATTCAATGCATATGACAATGATTCATGTAATGAGAGCTTAGTAGAATATTAATGATAATAGAAGCATTAATGATATTGACCATACTAATTGCAATGCAACTAGAAAGAATTGCATTGTTGCAGCAACCTGTAACGGTTTTGATTCGCTGTCTGAAGCGTGCTAACACGTCTGAGGAGGAAACGCCTCTTCTGTTGCTAACGTCCGCGCGCGTATGTTTGACGTTGGCTGTAAAAGTCTCGATTCAACACAAGTTCATAATTTCAAATAAAGAAAATATCATCACTGTCAGACAGCAAATGTGAAATGAATAATATTTCACATTACCTTTTTAAATTGTATTGAAAACGCGTGGCTCCATGTGAACCTGACACCAGCAGCCCACAGAGTCCTGCAGCACTGAGCGTAGTTTATGGTCTGTTTGCTGCGTCAGCGCTGAGTCAGACTCTCATCGTGTGTGTGTGTGTGTGTGTGTGTGTGTGTGTGTGTGTGTGTGTGTGTGTGTGTGTGTGTGTGTGTGTGTGTGTGTGTGTGTGTGTGTGTGTGTGTTCTTCATTCATGGCTGCATCTGTTGGACAAACACGCTCCGTTACCGGCTACTAGGTCCACCGAGCTAAAACAGAACAAATCCCATCTTTTTCCCGGTTCTGATACCTGCGTGTGGATATCTGATAGTATCTGTAGTATCTGATAGTATCTGATAGTATCTGATAGTATCTGTAGTATCTGATAGTATCTGTAGTATCTGATAGTATCTGATAGTATCTGATAGTATCTATAGTATCTGATAGTATCTGATAGTATCTGATAGTATCTGATAGTATCTGTAGTATCTGATAGTATCTGATAGTATCTGATAGTATCTGTAGTATCTGATAGTATCTATAGTATCTATAGTATCTGATAGTATCTGATAGTATCTATAGTATCTGATAGTATCTGTATTATCTGATAGTATCTGATAGTATCTGTATTATCTGATAGTATCTATAGTATCTGATAGTATCTGTATTATCTGATAGTATCTGATAGTATCTGTATTATCTGATAGTATCTATAGTATCTGTATTATCTGATATTATCTGATAGTATCTGTAGTATCTGTATTATCTGTATTATCTGATAGTATCTGTATTATCTGATAGTATCTGTAGTATCTGTATTATCTGATAGTATCTATAGTATCTGATAGTATCTGTATTATCTGATAGTATCTGTATTATCTGATAGTATCTGTATTATCTGATAGTATCTATAGTATCTGTATTATCTGATAGTATCTGTATTATCTGATAGTATCTGTATTATCTGATAGTATCTATAGTATCTGTATTATCTGATAGTATCTGTATTATCTGATAGTATCTGTATTATCTGATAGTATCTATAGTATCTGTATTATCTGATAGTATCTGTATTATCTGATAGTATCTGTATTATCTGATAGTATCTGTATTATCTGATAGTATCTATAGTATCTGTATTATCTGATAGTATCTGTATTA
>JACSYO010001619.1:0-10000 GCA_016806645.1 Ophiodon elongatus | reverse complement strand
CTTTTGGAAAAATGTGTGACTGGAAAGTGAACGAGGAGGAATAAACTCGCCCGCTGCAGTAATTGCTGTGTAGGTGTCGTTCATGTCGGAGGAACACATCCTCTCCATGATGCACGTTTCTTCTTCCTGTGTGGAGCGATGACGCGGCTCCAACCGAGTCTTTCTCTCAGCTTTGCCGTCTGACCGTTAAAACGCAAGACTTATAACTGGGGAGCGGGTGACCCTTCGCTAAGCCCCGCCCACTTCCACCATGGAGCCCACACTGTCACTAACGGCACTCCCTGGAATAAATGCTTGCAAATTTTTGGGGAAAAAAGCGACAGAAGGGTTCACAATATGTGTTTTGAAGGATGTATCAGGATGAAAAGGGGTTAAAAAGAATAAAGATATAAGCTAAAGCTCACATTGTAAAAGTTAACCCCCTCAGTACCAGGCGACCGAGACCGACATCAATGAATTAAGGAACAACACTTCACCAGCCTGAAGATGAAGAACATCTTAGCCGAGTGCTTGAGAGTCCACGGAGCAGAGCCTGATGGTTGTGGACCCTGGTCGGAGCCGGCCGCTGCTACGCTTTGATTGGCGAGTCTCCGTTCGAGGGGCGGGACTTAGCGTCGGGTCAGAAGACGCTGACTCCGAAGTTGGGAACTGTAACGTCATAATGTTGTCGAGCGGCCGTCAACCATTCGATACCCAGCTCCTCCAATGAGAGAGATCCACGTAGCAGACACACTCACACTTCTGATCTGGGATGCCTTCAATGCAGTGCATTCGTTGGATTGAATCCAAATTCAAGCCACAGCAGATGAGCAGTGGGGCGTCCCACATGCTATGAAGTAGACTTTTAGGGCGTTTCTCAGATGCATAATGTGTGTTGGGTTATTCTTCATGGCGGGTGAAGCCGGGCCTTGCTAGCCGAGGACTTGTTAGAACTGGAGCCGGTCCTGACTGAGTCAGACTCAGTCGCTCATTCTCTGTCATTAAGTGATTAGCACCATAACTCTGTGCACGTGAGGTGTGTGTCACGTCTGTGTGGGTCTATGTGTCTGAGGAGCTTTTCAGCAGCGATCACTCGTCTGGAGCTCGGTGGAGAGAAGTTACTGAACATCGGCGTGTTGAGCTCATGAATGCAGACTTTCACGCACACATTTGTATGAAAGATAGTGGACATTTTTACTTTTCTCAAACTGTGAGGCATTTAGTTTGGGCGTCGCTGCTCGTGTGCTGACGGAAAAATCGACTCTTTAACCACCGTCGAGAAATGGGAGCAAGAATTTGTATGTTTTTTTGGTGGGATTGTTTAAGTTTTCAGACGTGTTTTGGGTATTTGAATCAAAGTCTGGATGCTTTGGGTGCGAGGGAGCAAAAAAGACTATGGATATTAACTTATATTATACTGATTATTTTTGAACTAGCAGGAATGAGGAAACATGTATCTAATTGGTCATCAGTCGTTGAGTTTCCTGCAAATTATGCAAGTTTTAAGTGAATTTTCCGAAATGCTTTTTCAAAGCAACTAGTGCTCTGATTTGTGAAGAAAGTGTTGATAAGAAGATTGTTCCCTTTGGATGGAGCCAGGCTAATGGTTTCCCCTTGTTTCTGTACATGTGTACATGTGTCCTGTACATGAAAGTGGTATCAATATTCTGATCTAACTCTCTGCGAGAATGTGAATAAGCATATTTTCCCAAAAAATGTAGAACTATTTCTTGAACATCACCACCAAGATGGTACGAATTTAGTAAAATCAGCTACTGAGAGCAAAATAATTCTTTCTGCTTTGAGTAAAGCAGAATGTTTTCCACTTACAGTCAATATCATTTTCTTGTAATCAGAATTTAGTGTCACTTCAACAATGAAGTGAGTCTGCTGAGGTCAAATTTAGATTTTCAGCTGGTTTAACGCTTCGTTAACATTCATTAGATATTAACTAGATGTTGGTTAATCTTAGTCTCGAGTAATTATCCTAGACGTGATCCTCACAGCTGTTGTCTTTTACGTTGAATCACAACATCAATCCTTAATTATTTTAATATTCATAATGTTGCTGATTCTGATTGTCTAAGTCACATAGACGAGTCTTCGGTAACCAGCAGAATGACTTTCTTTAAAAGTGCTCAACGTGAGATTCAGAACTTATCTGTTGCCTCCCGACATGAGCTGCTGGCTCGCCGCTAAACGGTTCTAGCAGCGCTAAACGGTTCTAGCACGCTAAACGGTGTAGCAGCGCTAAATGGTATAGCACGCTAAACGGTGTAGCAGCGCTAAATGGTTGGTGGTGTAGCAGCGCTAAACGGTTCTAGCACGCTAAACGGTGTAGCAGCGCTAAATGGTATAGCACGCTAAACGGTGTAGCAGCGCTAAATGGTATAGCACGCTAAACGGTTCTAGCACGCTAAACGGTTCTAGCACGCTAAACGGTGTAGCAGCGCTAAATGGTGTAGCAGCGCTAAATGGTTCTAGCACGCTAAACGGTGTAGCAGCGCTAAACGGTGTAGCAGCGCTAAACGGTGTAGCAGCGCCCCCGCTACGATTGCATCCGGTCGGGACGGCGTTCTCAGCTGTAACCGCCTGCGTGAGCAGTGTCAGTGTCGAGCTAGCTTGAGTGCACTAACGTGCACTAACGTGCACTAACGTGCACTAACATGCTGGTGTGGCAGAGGGAGAGCGTCCTCATCCTCGGCTCAGGTTGACAACCCCCCTCTATCTCTACACAATAAGTCGTTTGCAGTTATATGAATGCTCTAAATATTAGAGGACCTTTAAATCAGGGACATATAAGATTGGATTCTTCAGAATAAAAGCTCAGTGAAAAGGTGTATTTTTCTGAATCCAATCACAACATCATGAGCGGCTCCGGGACACGGGATCGTCTTTCTTAATGTGCAGAGGACACAGATCAGTCAACCTCGTCTTGCTCCCTCAGATAGTTTAACTGTGTGTGTGTGTGTGTGTGTGTGTGTGTGTGTGTGTGTGTGTGTGTGTGTGTGTGTTTCAAAGCAGAGAGCTGTGATTCTTCCTGACAGTTCTGCAGTGCGACCAACTCCACTGCAGCAATGTTAAATCTGTGTGTGTGTGTGTGTGTGTGTGTGTGTGTGTGTGTGTGTGTGTGTGTGTGTGTGTGTGTGTGTGTGTGTGTGTGTGTGTGTGTGTGTGTGTGCGCGCGCGCCGTGAGGTGGCGTTGCATGCTTTAACTGTGCCACTTGGCTCAATCCTCACAGCGGGGAGGAGGGGGAAGGGGGGGGGGAGGAGGGGGGTCGCCCCGCTGACCCGCGATGTGCCTTAAAGTTCCCCCGCCCTTGTTGCCATTATCGATTTATTTTCCTAATTTATTCCTTCAGATGTCAGAAAGTGGCGACTTGACGACTACTACATCGCTCGCATTGTCATTTTGGACATTTGGACATTTAATTTATTATCAAAATTGTTAATAATTCATTTTCAATATCTTCAGCTGTAGTTGACGTTATGATGAAGTGGTTCATTTATTGTAATCAGAATGTTGTAATAGTTCCAGCCCTCCGAGCCAGACTGGATACGGAGGACATGCGGACATGCATCCTGCTTCCTACTTCCTGAAGAGCTGATGTTTTGGGGGATGTTTACACTAAAATGTCATTTTAATCTATTTCAGCTATCGGAGCGGGTCTCAAGTAATATTTAAAAAAAATTGGTTTCACACTGCACCAACGAACGTCTGCCCCGTTTGAATAAAACAAGCAAGCTGCAGATTTAATGTGTGTGTGTGTGTGTGTGTGTGTGTGTGTGTGTGTGTGTGTGTATCTCACACACACACACACACACAATGTCTTGCTGTACTCGTGAAGACTCATTGATAACACATTCCTTCCTCGAACTCTTTCTTTAATCATCACCTTGTTTAAGAAGCTCATCACAGCCTGGAGGGGAGACTACAGGAAGACATCAATGTATCCAGTGTATATATATATATATATATATATATATATATATATATATATATATATCTCATCATTGGATGAGTTTTATATCAAAACTAACCCAATAGCTTAGTTTTTATGAAGCCTTGAAACAATCCTCGTTGTCCTTGTTGTGCAAGTTGAAAACTGAAATTTGGTCCTCACAAAAATAGCAATGCACGCACGCGCGCGCCCATATCCTCCAGGCTGAAATGAACTCATATTTCCAGTTATGAGATGTTCAGCACCACCAGACTACAACGTGACTCAACACTCGTTCAGTTTCAGTATTAATGTTTAAAAACCACATTTTCTGCTTTTAGTACGGAAACTAAATCATTTTTGAAAGTATTTTTAGAAGGATTCTTACCCAAACAGCTCGTTTTAGGCGTGAATAATAGCACCTGATAGATAGATTAGTGTGATTCATACTCCATCACGTGGTTTGTTCTTGAGGAGTCGGTGTGGTCCTCAGGTGTGGACTACCTCTACAGTCCCGGTGACTACAGGAACATTTACTGGCCATGAGGATCTTTTTAAAGGTCAAACCTTTGGATGGAGTTTACTGGCGTCCTCTGAGGAGTCGGCTCCTAACTGGAGCTCCTCATCCAGCAAACAATAGGAACATTGTTATGAGCATCGTCTGGATCTTACGTGACTTCTTACCGACACATTTACATAAGATGTCCAGCTTGTTACTGCGTGGCGTCCATCAGGATGCTTTGAGGAATCAGAATATGAAGCAATGCGTTTAGAAATGTCCTAACAATGTCTTTATTGTCACAATTAAAGGTTTTTGCCAATTATTTTCTGATAGTTTTGCGTGTAAACGAGCGTCATACACACTGTTGACTGAGCAGCAGCCTTATGAGCCTCATTATGAAGTGAAACGTTGGAGAGGTGAAGCTATTGTTTCCAATCTGGATTTTAAAGCCTCTGTGTTGGCTGGCCATGTTGTTGCGTAATACCCTTTTTTAAGCGGCCTGTTGGGCAACAGAGGAGTCATAAATCGGCCTGCAAGGAGAACCGGAGCGTCAGCACCACAGAGCCTCAACAAAGATTTTAGTATTCACCAGGAGAAGATGACCTCACATATTTTAACAGAATAAGAAAACCAACTCAAAATCACACCCGTAATTCTTCAAGTTGAAGGATTTTTGAACGGATATTTAAAGCCACTACGAGGACCTTTCATTTTGTGTGGAGTCTGGCACCCCGTGTGGACAAAGGCAGTAGTGTTTCAGAGCACCAGAGTCCCTTTTAGAAACCCTCTCATTGTACTGCAGCAGGGTCCCGCTCAGTCCTGGTCCTGGTCCTGGTCCTGGTCCTCCCGCCCCCCTTCTCTTCGTCGTCAGCTGGTAAAAAGCTCTGAACGATGTCGGGGGGGAACTCTGAATCAAGGACACTCATTAATCCAGATTAACCACAAAAGATTATTTTTCGTACGAAGAGAATGTGATTAAGCCAGAACCAGACCTTCAGCCCCTCGACCCCCCTGACCTCCCCCCGACCCCCCTGACCTCCCCCCGACCCCTCTGACCTCCCCCCGACCCCCCCGACCCCCCCGAGCTGTTCTCAGAGGGCAGACGGTCGACCACGAGCTGTTTGTGAAACAGTTATGAGTTAATTCCTCCTGATACTTCCGGTGAAGTAATCTGTTGCAGTGCAGCCGGAGAGGAACTGTTTCAAACGTCAGTTTTCTTTAATTCCTGAAAGGAGACGGAAGCAAAGCCGTGTGTCACCACCATGTTGCCCCATCGAGGGAGCAACGCTCAGGGCAACGGAACGCAGCGAGAACAACTTGTTCAGCCGCACTCGGCTGTTTTTTGGTAAACGTCGTGTTGCCACAGCAACCGTTACCAACATTGCTCCACAGCAGTTCAGCTGACGTCGACACGTCCACGTGTTGATCTGTGATCCAGAACCTTTTCATCTTTCTGTTTCTTACAGCCAGTTGTGTGCTATGCTAAGCTAGCATAGCTGCTGATGGCTAATGTGTTGCTAAGACATCATTCCAGGTCTCTTGGTCTTATTTGGTTTGAACTGGGAAGACGGAGCGGCCGCTCGACGTCGTCACCAGAAGGGGGCGCTGTCGTAACCTATTGTTTATCAGCTCTTCTTCATGTGTGTGTCCATAAGTCAGTCGTACACACAGCTGTGGAGATGCGTAATCGTTAAATAAATAATAAACAATATTAATAATCCAGACCTGGTGTCGGTAACTCGGTCTCGCCTCCGACTTTCGAGGCAAACGAAACCCAAACGTTAAGTTCCGTATTCGACCGTGATGGAATGTACATTTACTCAAATACTGTACTTAAGTAAAGTAGAGGCACTTAAAATTGTACTAAAGTATTTTCATTTCATGCATTACATTATATTTCTGGTCTATAAACTTTGGAGGCAAACTGAACTGTGACAATTTAAAAAAAAAGGTTACTTTGCAGATTTAAAATATGAATCCACTCATAAATTATAATGTATTATTCTAGATTAAGCTACTCAGCAGTATAGAGCCTAAAGTGATAATATACATATTAATGCGTCACTAATATTCACTTTATTTCAGTAATATATGAATCTGCATACTAAGTGCTTTTACTTTTGGTACTTAAAGTATATATTTTGTTGGTGATACGTTTGTACTTTTACTTCAATGCAGCACTTTTATTTGTACTATTTTCTGTACTTTTCCCTGGTTCTACTTTGTCTTTCTGGAATGAGGAACAATGAGACAAACAGATTTGTTCCATTACTAAGTCGTTCTTTACAATACCTGTTTTTTCCTTCTAATTATCCAGATCTGTTTACGGTAACTTCCAGTAAAATCCTTCAACGTGTAACCCCCGTGTTCCTGTCGTGGCCGTGCTCCTGCACCCTGTGGCAGCTGAAGGCCGGTCTTCATGTCCAGAACCATCTTTAAAAAGCATCGCGTCTTTTTTTAGGAGATTTTCTGGGAAAAACCAAAACCAGCTTTTGTTTCTAAAATAGCGACGAAGGTTTCAGACGGCTGACGAGGGATCGAACCGACGTGCCCATGAGCAGGGCACCGGGGGAGAGCACACACGTGTTGTTGTTGTTGTTGTTGTTGTTGTTGTTGTTATTGTTGTTGTTTCAACCTGTTGATCATGTGACAGCTGCTCCTTTTGGAGCGAGGATCGGAGCGTCTGTCCTCCTCGTGCATGAGTAGTTGTGTGAGGACAGATGAACACAATGCAACCCCCCCCCTCGCCCCCCTCCTCCCCCCTCGACACCCCCCCCCCACGACACCCTCCCCCACGACCCCCAAACACACATTTCATCTTTACATCCACACTACCTGTATAAATAACCGATGAAGGTCAGATGTGACCGCGGTAGAGAGAGAGAGAGAGAGAGAGAGAGAGAGAGAGAGAGAGAGAGAGAGAGAGAGAGAGAGAGAGAGAGAGAGAGAGAGAGAGAGAGAGAGAGAGAGAGAGAGAGAGAGAGAGAGAGAGATCTTGTTGCCTGTCGGTTATTTTTAGGTCACACACATCCAGCTGCTCAGCGTGATGGAAACACACACTAGTGCCTCCTGTAGAGAGTGTGGAGATTCCTTTGATGAAGCTAGGCTAACAGTTCCCCTTTACTCCCAGTCTTTGTGCTAAGCTAGGCTAAAGATGGAACTTTTGTGCATATTTCCCAAAATGACAGAACTAACCACGACTTTAATCCTAAACCAGCTGAGATGTTTGTATTTAGTGCAGCGTCTGCTCCTCCGTCCAGCCGAAGGAAATATGATCACGTCTAATAAAGATAATAACGTTTCCTCTTCTCTCGCCGTCTCTGCAGGTGATTGGATCCTCCACTCTACCATATCTCAAAGGTAAACCGCTCCTCATATCTCACATCTCACATCTCATATCTCATCATCTCATATCTTACATCTCATATCTCACATCTCACATCTCATATCTCACCTCTCATATCTCACGTCTCATATCTCACGTCTCATATCTCACGTCTCATATCTCACCTCTCATATCTCACCGTCTCATATCTCACGTCTCATATCTCACGTCTCGTATCTCATCGTCTCATCTCACATCTCATATCTCACCGTCTCATATCTCACGTCTCGTATCTCATCGTCTCATCTCACATCTCATATCTCATCGTCTCATATCTCACATCTCGTATCTCATCGTCTCATATCTCACATCTCATATCTCACCGTCTCATATCTCACGTCTCGTATCTCATCGTCTCATATCTCACATCTCGTATCTCACATCTCATATCTCATCGTCTCATATCTCACATCTCGTATCTCACATCTCATATCTCATCGTCTCATATCTCACATCTCATATCTCACATCTCGTATCTCACATCTCATATCTCACATCTCATATCTCACATCTCATATCTCACATCTCGTATCTCACATCTCATATCTCATCGTCTCATATCTCACATCTCATATCTCACATCTCGTATCTCACATCTCATATCTCATCGTCTCATATCTCACATCTCGTATCTCATCGTCTCATATCTCACATCTCGTATCTCACATCTCATATCTCACATCTCGTATCTCACATCTCATATCTCATCGTCTCATATCTCACATCTCGTATCTCATCGTCTCATATCTCACATCTCGTATCTCACATCTCATATCTCACATCTCGTATCTCACATCTCATATCTCATCGTCTCATATCTCACATCTCGTATCTCATCGTCTCATATCTCACATCTCGTATCTCACATCTCATATCTCACATCTCGTATCTCACATCTCATATCTCATCGTCTCATATCTCACATCTCGTATCTCATCGTCTCATATCTCACATCTCGTATCTCACATCTCATATCTCACATCTCGTATCTCACATCTCATATCTCATCGTCTCATATCTCACATCTCGTATCTCATCGTCTCATATCTCACATCTCGTATCTCACATCTCATATCTCACATCTCGTATCTCACATCTCATATCTCATCGTCTCATATCTCACATCTCGTATCTCATCTCTATCTCACTCTCTATCTCATCTCTATCTCACGTCTCTATCTCACTCTCATATCTCATCGTCTCATATCTCACATCTCGTATCTCATCGTCTCATATCTCACATCTCGTATCTCACCGTCTCATATCTCACATCTCATATCTCACATCTCGTATCTCACTCTCGTATCTCACATCTCATATCTCATTCGTTCTCATATCTCACATCTCGTATCTCATCGTCTCATATCTCACATCTCATATCTCACCGTCTCATATCTCACATCTCATATCTCACATCTCGTATCTCACTCTCGTATCTCACGTCTCATATCTCATTCGTATCTCATATCTCACATCTGTATCTCATCGTCTCATATCTCACATCTCGTATCTCATCGTCTCATATTCACATCTCATATCTCACATCTCGTATCTCATCGTCTCATATCTCACATCTCATATCTCACATCTCGTATCTCATCATCTCACTCTCGTATCTCATCGTCTCATATCTCACATTCGTATCTCACCGTCTCATTTCACATCTTTCTTTTATCTCACCGTTCGTATTACATCTCATTTCCATCTGTTTCATCATCTCACATCTCGTATCTCATCGTCTCATATCTCACATCTCGTATCTCACCGTCTCATTCTCACATCTCATTCTCACATCTCATATCTCACTGTCTCGTATCTCACGTCTCATATCTCACATCTCGTATCTCATCGTCTCATATCTCACGTCTCGTATCTCATCGTCTCATATCTCACATCTCGTATCTCATCGTCTCATATCTCACATCTCATATCTCATCGTCTCATATCTCACATCTCGTATCTCATCGTCTCGTATCTCATCGTCTCATATCTCATCGTCTCATATCTCACATCTCGTATCTCATCGTCTCATATCTCACGTCTCATATCTCACATCTCGTATCTCATCGTCTCGTATCTCATCGTCTCATATCTCATCGTCTCATATCTCACATCTCGTATCTCATCGTCTCATATCTCACATCTCGTATCTCACCGTCTCATATCTCACGTCTCATATCTCATCGTCTCATA
>JACSYO010001618.1:0-77500 GCA_016806645.1 Ophiodon elongatus | reverse complement strand
GCCGTAGTGGGCTAGGGAGCAGCACTAACAGTAGTCTGGCTAATTTTGGTTCCTTCAGTCTGAACCCTGCTATGATGGCAGCTGCTCAGGCAGCCCTGCAGAGTAGTTGGGGGATGATGGGTATGCTGGCTAGCCAGCAGCAGACATCCACCTCAGGCAGCACCTCCAGTGGAACAAGTTCTAGTCGGGACCAGAGTCAGTCTTTCAGTACAGGGAACAGCAACTACGGCACCGGCTCAGCCAGTCTTGGCTGGGGAACAGGGTCAAACTCTGCAACCAGCGGTAGTGGGTTTAGTTCAGGTTTTGGGTCCAGTATGGAGTCAAAGTCATCTGGGTGGGGTATGTAAGTTATAATATTTGTATGGTAAGTATTGTGACAGAGATGAGTCTTTTCAAAAATTTATTTCTGGTGTTGATGCGTATCTGAAAACTTAACACTTTTGTGGAAGATGTTTTGTACATTTGGAAAAAATGCTAAAGATTTAATTTAGAAAGTGTTGAAGTGAATCGTTTACCAGGATGTCTGACTAAAGTGCTATTTTTGATGTCTCATTTGTTTGTATCCATTTCAACTGGATTCTCTAATGCATGTATTGTGAAATGTGATAACCATTTTGAAAATGCATGAATGTTTGTGGTTCACCATTATCTGGCTTTTTCATCGACTTAAAAGGCAATCGTGCATTGGGAAGAATCTGGTTGAAACCTAAATGTTTTTTAAGTGCAACTTTATTTACAGTCAAGTTCTGTGGAAAAGCCTTCATTGAAATCTCTTCTGCAGTTCACCTCTCTTCCATTTTCCTGTGAGGAAGCTCCTCTTTGGCAGCATTCTTGGGGTGATATCGGTATCATTCTCCCTCTTCCCACCTGTAAATGCAATGCCATCAAAGAACGGCTTCACTCCGCATGTTCTAAGAGACGGTGGGTGTTTTCACTTTTATCCACTTTTAAATGGAAAGAACTGCGCAACTGACATTTTAAGAACTGATGAATGCGATTGAGGATGGCTTGTGACGAAGAGTGAAGCGATGAGTGAGCGAACGGAGAGACGCGTGAAACGGACTGGTTGTGCAGTGAAAGAGCCCAATTTGACTGCTTTCTGAATGTGTGAGTGGAAGCTGCAGACGCTACGAGCGACTCCCCTAACATGGACATTCTTTAAGTAGTACTTCAAGATTTTTTTTTTTAAATCTCTACAAGTTTTTCCTTACTTTTTATTAAGTATGTCGATCAAGTGCAGAAATATCAAAATGTAGTGGAATGTTGTGATGAATTTGTATTGCTTATATTATCTGATTTGAATGCTGTATGGTGTGTGCTTTCATGTTATTGAACTGATCTGTGTGTACTTGATGTGGATGACACCTGCTGAAGACTCTGGGGGACGCGAGTGATAGTGTGAGAACGTGGAGTGGTGTGTCCAATGGCTCCCAGTAGCTCTTGTGTTTGTGAGGTGTTTAAAAACATGTCAAATGAAGGGAGTTCTATAATAAAGTTCATTTGAATAGATGCTTAGTTGATATTAATTGGGTCTATTTGTCAAATAAAAAAACATCTAATTCGATTCACATATCTAGGGACCTTGGGCTCTGCTGGTCGAGGTCTCCGTTTGAACCCTGACTGAAGTCTGTTCTGAAGGATGAAGACGGAAGTTCCAACACTTTCAGTGTGTGGCCTTCTCAGACATGACATGGGGTAGTACCTGTCTTTTTTGCTGCTTTTGATAGCTTGTCGGAGTTAATTATCCTTTTTTGATTATCCACAGCTACTTTTAAGTTGAGGGAAGTTCGGGGGGGGGTTCTTTGTATGTAGATGAGCTCAACAATGTGGCATCGCCTCAAGAGTAGTTTTTTGTCTTCAATTTGGCTTAAGTAAAACAACTAATGGCACATTGCTGAGCTTTGTAATTAGTAATTTTTAGATGGCCGTATGCACTTTGTGCTGCTTTACTAGCTTCACCTGTACAATCTATTGCAAATCAATACAACAGTCCTGTCATTTCTACATTCAGGGAGTTTAAAATGTTGCATTTTTTTTTTTTTTTTTAGACATTGTTGCAAATGTGTAAATTCAATTATGTTTAACACTGAGGCCATGGATGGTGTTGTATTGTTCTACATTATGTTGGGAAGTTTCTAATTTTTGGTTTTCCCTATTTACATATGAGAAAAAAAAATATTAGACACCTGAATATACTGCAGACCGGTATAACATCAACACTATGGAGATTGGGTTAAAGTATGAACAAAAAAGTAAATTAAAGAAATCAGAAAAGTAGACTGTGTGATGGATTTATTGGATTGCATTTGATAATACAGGTGTACCTAATAAAGTGGTCACTGAGTACACAATGGATAGTTTGCCTGACGGTAGGAATTGTAAACTACGTAGATCATTTGTGTAGGTTTAAAACAAGGTAGGTATATCATTTAGCAGAGTTTGTGTAGTTTGTCAATTTGACAAAAAGGCCTTTTCTACTTTATAATCCGATCATGTGTCATACTAGAGCCAATGCACTACGATATGATGCATCAACAGGACCCACGACTAATAAGTAAAGTTATTTCCTCCAAATCTACAGAAAAGTGTACCTAAAACAAAGATTAAATTCTGTGGAATCCTTGAAAGTTGAAATGCATAATTACCATAAAATAATGACTGACACCTTTGACACTTAACTTATTGTCCTGTATTAGTCAGCTTTAATGTTTATTTGAATGTTGGGCACAAGTGAGACGCTGCAGGTCTGTCTTGTCCTTATTCTCTGCTCTCCTCCTCCGTGTCTCTGCTCTTCCTCTTCCCAGCATTCTTCTTTTTCAAATCCCTCTGCTCCTGGTTCAGTTCTTCACTTTTATTTTGTATGTGGATGGTCTGAAATAAATAAAGGCAAATTAAACATTAAGTTTGCTGTGTGCTGTAGAATATATATATATACCCCTACATGGTTTCAGTATTCTGCATTTATAGGATGAACTGTTTGAGTGGTTAACTGAACTCTATTTGGTGGCTCATGAGTTAAAGACATGTTGTGTAATTCCTTTGACAGCAATAACTCACCAATGCAGAACTACGACGGGCTACGAGCTTTACATCTTCTGCAGACACCGTGCTTCTTTTAGCATGCCTGAACTCAAAGATGAAATTGTAAATTGGAAGTATTATGGAACAAATATGGAGATTATACTAGTTGATTCTAGCTTAGACTGAGACAAACAAACAAAAGACCTCAATGGTATTTTATAAATGAAAAGACACCACACGGTTAACTCATCTGTTGATGTAATAAAAACAAAGATTCTCACCTTGCAAAGGCCTCCAGGTCTTTAGCCAATACATCTGAAAGAAGTGAGGATGTTTAGATTGACCTGTGGCAATTATCAAATAGAGTTTTAATGACTTAATGGTATTTTGTACCGCTGTATACTTTGACATACATGAGAAGTGTACGAGAGTCTTAATAATGGAGTTATTTATAATTAGTAACACATAATTCTCAGAACTCTCCACACAGTCAACACGGCAGCAGTCTATGTGGAGCTGGAAGCTGGAAAACTAAAATTAACTGAAAAATGTATTGTGCTTTTTTTTAAAAAGGAACAAAACTCTTTTTTTTAAAGCTTTGTTTCCACAGTTGACACGTCGTCTGTTAACAGCCAGACACACACAGGAAGCAGAGTGGCCCTGAGACGGAGAGGAGTGTGTTATGTGTTGTGTGACGGTGCAATGAACACTGGATGTCTGAGCAGCCGCAGAAGAGATTATTTTTGCCCCGAGGACATTAATATGCAATAATTAATTAATAAGCTGTGGCCAAATGCAGAAGCGCTGCTCTATATCTACTGTACATCTATATAAATTACAGTAGCAGCTATCCCATACATGTGTTGTACACTTGTACTACTCTACTGGAATGACTTATTTTGGACATTTTGGAATAACTGCAAAAAAGTCAAACATAAAACTTTGAATCATTCTGCAGGAGTTCAGATTTATTTAAGTAACATTCTGAAGGATTAAGTGATATTAAATGTAATGATACCATGTTAATCCTTACGGTAATTTATTTTTTAGTTTTGACTTTCTTTTTTTTATTACTATTTTGAGGAGATGTTTGTTTGAGATCGATGACTTGCAACAAAGAGTCCCGGCTGGGCTCAGCACCGAGACACCTCAGTATTATTTTTATTTATTTTTATTATATACAATTTAAGAGTAATAGTAGAATGATTTGATGCTGAGATGTCTGTGTGTGTGTTTTGGTTGCATTAGGGCATTCTGGATATGAGATTTAATTATGATACCGGGCTGCATGCTGCTGGACAACTTAGTGGAGGTTTGGGAAAACTCAGTATTGATAAAGGCATGTAAACAATGAGTAAAAAATAAACGCAAACACTACAATATAATCCGACGCAAGTACTCAAGTACTGGACAAAATTACAACAGAGGTATTTTTTGGGAGTATTTCTATTTTATCTACTACTATTACACTTTTACTCCACTACATGTAAAATTGAAATAATGTACTTTTCACTTTATTACAATTGATTTGATTTAGTTACTTTGCAGATTCTGATTTAATACACAACTCAATAAAGAAATAAATCATTATAGATTTCTGAAATCAGCCCCACCAGCTGCAACATTAAACTAATGTTTACACATAGACGCATCACTACATATTATAACAAGATACTCTATATGAGTCGCTCTGATATAATCCAATTATGTAAAATGCCATTCTGCTTAATGAGTGCTTTTACTTTCAGAGCTATTATTACATTGCAGAAAATATACAAATATACCCAATAAAGTGGTAACTCTGTTGCTTCAAAGTTGAACAAATATTGCAAATGTTGTGCTCTGTAATGATGTGTTTTGATATTTTAGTACACCGATAGAGATTTTGAATCCTTGTCTCTGTTGGACAGATAACACAGAACGAAACAGAGCCGTAAAATAGATGTGATTCATAAGTTAAAACTGTAACTTACACTTGACAAGAGCACGCCTATGAGCTTTAACACATACATATATTTATTATGTACAATATGTCTCTGACGGTGTATTCTGGACTAGTATCCTTTGACTAGTATAACTCGTATCCCTGGACTAGTGTCCCTGGACTCGTAGCCCTGGACTAGTATACTTGGGACTAATGTCCCTGGACCCTGGACTCGTGTCCCTGGACTAGTGTCCCTGGACTCGTAGCCCTGGACTCGTAGCCCTGGACTCGTATGACTCGTGTCCCTGGACTCATGTCCTTGGACTAGTGTCCCTGGACTAGTAGCCCTGGACTCGTGTCCCTGGACTTGTGTCCCTGGACTCGTAGCCCTGGACTAGTGTCCCTGGACTCATAGACCTGGACTAGTGTCCCTGGACCCTGAACTCGTGTCCCTGGACTCGTAGCCCTGGACTCATATGACTCGTGTCCCTGACTCGTAGCCCTGGACTCGTAGCCCTGGACTAGTAGCCCTGGACTAGTGTCCCTGGACTAGTGTCCCTGGACTCGTAGCCCTGGACTAGTAGCCGTGTACACACCAACCCACCACATTGTCTGAACGTCGTCTCGGCTATCGCTGCGACGACTTGTCGGCTGAACTCGGTCCGGTGGTCCTCTCCCATCCTCTGACACATGCGACCCACCGCATAGTGGACTGCTGCCTTCAACCTCTGACACCAAAACAATGATTCAGATTACAGGAATCAAAGCAGATGTATTTATTACCCGTCTGCCAAGCGGATGTGCAGCTGGCAGCGGTGATGTCGGCCAAACGGTCACACCAACAACCTTCTCACCTGCTGAGTCTCGTCTTTGTCAACGGACATTTTCTTCCAACCACAGCGGCTTCAATAGAGTAAAAAGAGTTGAGACTATTCTCACAGAATTAAGGAGCGACAGAAGAAACGAGACGCCTCTGCCAACACATATTTCAAGTGAAAAACAAAAACTCGCGGCACAAGTAGTTTACAGCAACAACTTCCGAGTTTATTTCAGTGTTTGATATACAGCTCCACCGTGTGGTCGGGAGGAGGTACTTCCACGTGGATACATTTAGTTACACACATTAGCCCACATTAATGCTCTCTGTGAAGTATATAAACTACATGGTGTGGCTTTTAATGCAATCTGATTTCTTGGAAATGCTGTGATTGAAGTCCTCTGAAATCTGACAAGATCACAGAGTCCTTTTATAAATCTGCTTGCAGACTTGATCCTCACAAGTAATTTCCTGAGGAGAGAAAATATGAAGTTGTAAAATTTTCCAACATACTACAAAGAAGCGAAAATGATCATATGATTGCATGAATTCTATCAGTTTTCAGAGGGAGCAACATTTTCTTGTGCATAACCAATTAATATATACATTTTCTATATGCATGAGTCCACAAAATACTATATATAATGACAAAGTCCTCTGAATTTGACAAAATGTTTATCACAAACACTAACTGGACGTTAACAAGAAATCAGAATAAAGACTAGTCATACCAGATGAAGCTCGTCTCCTTGAATCCAGTGAGTCCACCCTCGGTTCTTCTTTTCTCCTTTCTGAACACACACCAGCTTATCATTCTCCCAGTTGACCACAGTCTGATAGAGAACACACAAAAAATATATACAGTATATATATATTATTATTTTTTACAGTACAGCCACACAAAACATTAATTTGCTTGCTTTTATTGTCTTATATTGTGGGGTAGTGATCATTGCATAAAAATGTGTGACTAAAATATTAAATTTGACTAAATATTTTACCTGGCATGACCTGTTGTCCATCCCTTTAGTCACCTCTTTGACCTCTTCTCCAATTTTGAATGAAGTCTCATAATTTCTGAAACTAGTGAATGTCCTGATCGTGAAACAATCTCCGTCTTGCTTAATCACTTTCTGGGGCTTCAACATCGAGGCAATCTTGCGAGTTGCAAAATCAATGCCTGCGTGTCAAAGTCAGAGAAAACATTTTAGAACAACTTTTCACTTTTGTTAACTTTACCATGATGCTCTGATCTGAAAAATAAATGAACATTTACTTTCACTGGACATGCAACACAAAGAAATGCTCACCGATGATGAATCAAGTACTTTCTCACTTAATTTACTTTGACGGACAATTTTACATTCACAAGCGTTAACCTGCTCCATCCACCTCACATACATGTTTTCCTCAAATATAATCAAACGTTCATTGAAATAAAACGCTCACATTTCAAATTCTGTATAAAGAACCGGTGACACCTACCAAGAGAAACCATGTATCCTTCAAAATTGACATTGCTGACAATGTCCCACGTCCCGCTGTAGTCGACAGGCATCTTCAGACGTTTGACTCTGACTCTCAAATGCAAGGGAGTATCAAGAGCAACTAGATTTAAAGGTAATGGGAGAGATGTTTCATTGTGTGTCAATATGGGGCAAGGGTGATGCGTTGCAGCCTGGAGCTATTTTGGACACATACAAAGGAGGAGCACTGGAGGGCGGAACAGGACTTTTTACACATAATATGAGGAAATTATTCTTTTCCTGTTATGAGAAAAGCCTCTACACAGGGCGTTATTCTTAAATGTTTACGAGCATACTGCATCTTTATCACTTTCATACCGCCAGCTTTGACCAAAAACCATAACAACCTAATCTTCGAGCTTAAATTTAGGCGCAGATGTTCAGCCTGCAGGGAATACAATATGCAGCAGAGGTCTCTGTACATGTGCAGCGTGACATTCAATCCTCCCTCCTGCTCACGTTTGGAGCCGTTAGTTCCTCAGCAGAACTCATGCCGCCATCAGGAGTAGCGTTACAGTGGAGTCTGCTGTGACATCCATGTTTCTCTACATGCTGGTATTCATGGCGTATCACAGCAGCAGATGGATACCGAGGACTCAGAGGTTAAAATTGTAAGTGCTGTTTTCATTCGTCACGTTTCTGCTTTGATGTGATAGAAGAAGAAAATATACCCTGTATGTCCTTATAACAGGTTTTATTCTGATGTTTTATTCTATTTCGTAGTCAAATAGTGAATGCAGTGTTCGTGGCCCTTGTCCTGGTCCCTCAGTTCTACGTCATGGGAAGGTAACTGGGACACAGGCGATGGCACCGAGCCGTAGAGGTCATGGGTCATTCTGTACAAGAGGCAGCGTGGCATTAATCATTCCGTCCTCTCTGTTTAAAGGCCAACATCCTCCAGATACTGCAGGCAGCCTCTTCTGAACAACTTATCTGCCTCAATCGCCTTGTCTTTCATAGCTTCAGGTAAAACCCATCACTTCAGACACATTTAAAAAAAACACATGCATGACATACCACAAGCAAAAAAAATAAAAAGGATTAATATGGACATAACTTCCACTCTTTCAATAGGTTTTTCTGTGATATTCACATTGATAGACCCAGTTCCTCAGAGCTTGTGGGCCTCCTATCATGTGTTTGGGCTGCTGACATGTGGACAAGGACTCTGCACGGCCATCCTGACTCTGACAGCAGCCGCATGTGTAAGACGAGGACTGAAGTGTTATCGTTAGCAGAGAAACTTGCAGCATCCAAACAATTTACACATGTATATTCACAGGTCAGAACCACCCCGGAGCTGTACTACACCTCCCTTATTCTAACCGCTGCTTCTATTTTCAGTACAGGTGAAGTACATTTCTTATGAATTATAGAAGACCATTCGTAACACTGGATTTTCAGTTCAGAAGGAGTAACACCTGCCTGTGTCTGTTCAGGTCTTTTCATGGTGAGAGGAGGAGTCTGGTTAACTAACAGGAAGCTTGAGGCGGAGCCAAGCAGAAACAATGAGCAGTATAGCAGTCCAGCTGTCACACGTTGACATCGGAGACTCCACACATTAACATTTCATGTGGGTTCAGTGCCACCAGCAGCTGGTAACTTTAAACCATGAGAAAGTGACTTAATCCTTCTCGAGTTTTAACGCTCACTTCAGAAAAACATCACAAAGCAGGTGTTTCTCTCGATTGTTAAAAGTAGTTTGCTTTTTTTTTTTTTTTTTACATGTTGAACATTTGTTTCATGTACTATGACTAGGGATCAATCAATAGTCATAGGGAGCTAATAAATATGTACTTTTTACTGTAGATTCAGCGTATAATAATGATTACAGAACTGAATGAGAGGTTTATCTCACTGGAAAAGTAAAGCTACATTAAACAGATTATAGCAAGACAATTCAAAGGAAAGGCGTTCAATTTTAATCAGTTTGTAACTTTCACAAAATGGAAAATGATAGTAATGGAAATAAAATCAAAATTACAACACGTGATGCTCACCTTACAATGCATGGTGAACATATTTAGTAGATGTAATGACTGTAAAATCACAGACAGCTGAAATAATGCTCATCCCGGTGGATCAAACAGAGGCACAATGACATGACTGCTGAAACTCAGTGCACTTTAATCTAAAGAAGGTATGTAAATAATTGTTTTTATTGAAATGAAGCTGCTCTTTGAATTACATGTATAAAAAGATTACAGGCATTTTATTTTCCCCATTGTTTTACACTGGAAAGTGAATGGGTCAGGAATGAGCTGTTCTATTAATGAAGCACCCAATATTATAATATATAATATATATAATATACCCAATATTTTACCAGAAGCATTTCTCTAATGTATATTAATAATAAATATATCAATATTATATTATGACTCGGACCAGTCACACAGTGTTTTCTAACTCACTGATGACATTTCCCGTGGGTCACTGTCACGCAACAATAGAAAACATACAATCGAGAAGTGTGGATTACAAAGTGAACCGCATATCTGTGAATTCACAAAATCACCTGAGATCATACAAACACCCTGGATTATGAGCAATAAATCGTTGTTTGTTTTGGCACCAGATATTTACAACATCAGATATGCATAAAGTGCTACATACCCTGTAGTCTGTGAATGATGACAGTGATGTATTGGTCTCGACTATCACACATCTCATTAGGCATAGGTAAACTATAAAACATTCTGCATATACATTTCACACACACGCGCCCACACAGAGAAAGATTTGAATGAACCTCCAGTAAAAGAGAGAGTTGTAACAGTTATTTCTAAACCATTAACTACAGATTGCAAATACTCAACATTCCTGCCAGAAAGCTGATGGCATAATGTAAAAAAATACAGCAGTAACGCAAGAGCGAGGGTGGGTAATGTATTCTAGAAACTCTTTTTATTGTGTTTGTTGAAATTGTCATTGCTTCCCAACAGAAATCAATGAATCCTGTGACAAAAATAAATAAATCTGTATCTGGTATCTGTGGCTGTTGCAGGACTGTACTCAGCCTACCTTCCGGTCTCATTGGGCATCGCCCGAGTCTTTCACGAGCTGCCAGGTTGGCAGCCATGAGAACTAACAATAGGTTGTTGGTTACATTCATTATGTTTTTTTGGGGGGAGTGGCTTTGGAGGGAGGATTGAAGGGAATTATGGTTAATAAGCTAAAACATGTAAACCCACTGATTCTGCTGGCTCATAAGAAAAAAAGAAGGTGAAATTGGAAAGTAATTCCTATCCTAAAAGTGCATCATAGTCTATGTACCAAACAAGTGTGCCGTCAGCAGGCTTCACCCCCGTGACAGGCCACTTGTCTGGGTTGTCCTTCACGCGGCTCAGCTGGGTGATCAGTTCATGCTTGCCTTTGCCCATCACTAAAAGAGCCACCTTACGAGCTCGGTTAATGGCGCTGAAAGTGAGGCTCATGCGTTGGTGAGGCTTGACGGGGCTCTCAGTGAGGGCCACCAGACTCTCCCCGAGTTCATCCACTTTAATACCAGGGAACAGAGAGGCTGTGTGGCGGTCATATCCAACTCCCAGCAGTACAAAGTGGAAGCTGGAGCCATTGACCAACTTGCTGATCTCCTTCTCATACAGCAGCGCTCCTCCATCCTCCTCCACACATAGACGCTGGTTGAGCTGCACTGGCATGGGGTGGATGTTGTAATAGGGTATCCTCACGTGTTGCAGTAGATTGTCATGCAGGCCGTGGAAGTTAGACTCCAGTTCAGTGAGCGGCACGCATCGCTCGTCCACCATCCACACGTGGGTGTAGCTCCAGGGGAAGGAGTAGTGGTGCAGGGCCAACCTGTGGAACAGAGCGAGGGGAGTCGAACCACCGGAGAACGCAAGATGGAAAACCCCGTCCTCACGCACAGCTGCCTCCGCTGCTTCCTGAATGTCCGCCGCCAGCCTCTCCACCAGCTCCTCAGACCAGGCCGACACCATGTCAGCGCTACGGAATTTGCCTTGCATTACTTGGAAACTTTTTCCTGCCGCGCCACCCATCTGATCACGGCTGATTATCACCACCTCACTGTTGTAGCCAATCTCTTTACCGTTCACACGGATGTCCAGCAGGTCTCCGTTTTCGGCTCCGCCGGGGTAAATGCGGGGATACGAGCTGGCTAGGCTATTGAGTAGTGGTGTCCATAAGCCCCAGGAAGCCAGCAGGTTTTCAGCACTAATGAAACTATTTTTACGTCCAGCAAAAATGTGAGAAATAAGTTCTGAATAGGCTTCCTTCTGCTCTGTTGGAGTTTGCACATAATAGTCTGAAATAGGTAAACCTAGAATATTGACATCTGTATGCTCTGTCACTTCCTTCCATTCACCGTCCATCAAAACTGGCTTGAATAAATTCTTACTCACAAGAATTGCTGGATATTGAAGGCTGCCATGCCCAAAGTAGAACACTATTTGTTTGGGCTTGCAGTGGACGCCATTGGGGTTCTGAAGACAAAAGATGTCATTCTTGAAAAGTATACGTGCGTATCCCACCCGTTCATCTAACATCTTCCCTGAGATCAAAAGAATTGGCACACCTTCATACTGGGCCTCATCGAGATGTGCCAATACAGCTGAAAGACAAAAACAGGATCACTTATTGGAAGAACCATATTTGTTGTCTAGCAAGTGTTTTACAACAGTAAAGAATACATAAAATCCTGAATATTAAAAAGAAAAGCTGTCACCTGCAAATGTTGGTGTGAGACTGACATGATCTTTCGTCTTATTCATCTCCTGCTGGACTGTCGTTTGGTATGCTTGGTACTGGCCGACCACAGCTTGATTCTTTCTCAAAGGCAGCATGGAACTGAAGATATGCAGCTTGTTTTGGAGGACTTCTTCACTGCTGCTCAGATTCATGGGAAGCCTCATCGTCAACAGGGTCATGACCTCCGTCAGGTGGTTCTGTAGCACATCTCTGATCACCCCGTATTGGTCATAGAAGGGAATACGACCTTGAGGACAAAACGACAAGAGAGGACACGATTATATTTAAAGAATTCTTGCTACTTTTTCATATCTAAAAAGACTTAATTACAACATTATAACACAATTTTGAAATTACCTTTAACATCAAGGCTCTCTTTCATTATGATCTCCACCCTCTCGATGTGGTTCCTGTTCCAGATGGGATCCAGAAACTTCTTGTTCTCTTTTCTGAATGGAAGTATCTTTGCAACAACCTTTTCACAGACAAACATCCCATGAGTTCAAACATCTCAATGACAGACTCACACACTGTAAGATTGTTTCTTACCTGCTTCCCCAGGTAGTGGTCAATTCTGTACATTTCTTCATCCTTCAAGGAGCTCCCGAGCTGAGCTGCAAGGACCTGAGCACTCCTGAAGTCATGTCCGAAAGGTTTCTCTAGCACAACTCTCAGCCACGCCCCGCTGGTCGGCCTACAACTGGTATTTATCTTATCAGCAACATCTGCATATGCAAAGGCTGGTAGTGAGAGGTAGAATAGCCGGCCTGCCTCTGTTATTCCCTCTTGATGAAGCTCTCGCTCGATGTGCTTGGCCAGCTCCTGGTAGTCCTCTCGGCTCTTCAGCTGCCGATACTGTGCGAGCCGCAGGAACTGCTCCTTCAGCAGAGCACAGCGCTCCCGTGGGACGTCCTGTGAGCAGGACGCCGCCTTTAGGATCTCGAAGAGGACCGGCGTGGCCGCGTCCGCAGGCGACAGTCCTCCGCCATAGAAGGAAAAGGTCTTTCCGCTTCTGACCTGGTTAACGTACAGCTCGAAGAAGCCCTGCCACAGGTACTTCTTTGCCAGGTCACCCGTGCCGCCCACTATTACCACTGAAACATGGCCGGTTCTCTGTGCCTCGGCTCTTTCCTCGGCCTTTCCTCCCTGGGCACACAGAGTGACCAGAAGCAGGAGCACAGTCACAAACATGCTCTGGTCCTAACCGTTTAAACTCCTGTATGAACACAGCCATGAGAGATATTACATGTCAGCAAATATCTAGCAACACTAAGCAATCTAGACATCATATAATATCTGACAATTATTTTGTTGATTATTCATTTTATCTGTAAAATGTCAGAAAATAGTGAAAAATGGTCATTTATAATTTCCTAGAGCCCAATGTGATGTATTCAAAAGTCTATTTACGATTACATGTGTCCAAGAAAAGCAGTAATCCATCACAATCAACAGGCTAGAAAGCAAATATTTTGTATTTGTGACTGAAACAAACAAAAATCTTTATATTTGCTAACCACTATTCTCTTGATCAACTCATTGAATGATGAGCTCGTTTTCAGCTCTAAATGTTTGAGATAAAAATTAATTTGAACATGAAAGTTGCCCCCTTTGTCTTATGAATGCCACATAGCAGAAAAGCTACAAGTGAGATACAAATTCAAATTTTTACCAACGCACACATGCAATAGATACTGCTGAACTTCTTTAGTCATGGCAAATATCCATAAACGTATCACAATTAAACTTAAAAGTTACATTTAAACATTGAAGAGTCAATAGATACATAATCTGAACACTATGAATGTTAAGCAATAGTTAATATAACCTTGAAAATACACTGGAACTTACTCAAATCTCCACAGACAAATGGATAAGCGATAAATTACTCAGCAGTGTCTCTCTCTGTCTTCTCCAGCTGTTTTAAAGTCGCTTGAGAGCTGCTGATGTGGTGCAGTTAAACCTTTGTGAGCATAATGATCAGTGGATCCTAGTATACTGGTGGAGCGAGGGTGTAGACTTTGCACTTTGCTCAGGGGTATTGAGCGTACTGTACAACCCCTCAGCTGTCGACAGTGCTGGGAATGTCCAACCAACTCTTGATGATGATTCTGAAATTACCGAACCTGACCATAAATAATGGTAATTTAGCAGGATAGGAAGGCAACAAAACAAACTAGAAAACATTAAAGGCATGTGCACAAAATGTCTTCATGTTCCTAATCGGTAGAGCACCAGGCTTTTAGGCATAAACAGACTTTTTGGCGGGGTTCCCATCTAAACCATTTCTTGAAATGTTATTGTCTGCAAAAGGTCAAAACTGATCAGGGGAATGATGCAGCTGCGATAAGTCCTTCAATTGTGGAAGCCCCATTCCCATCAGAAACAATGAGGGAAAAGTTTAATTATGATGAAAATAAAAGTACTCATGGTAAAGTCACAATTTCGACTTATGATATATAATTAGATTCTTTAACATGCCTAACCTTTCAAGTACATTTTGTCTTGGACTTCCATATTCAATTCAGTTAACACCTGGAGCATAGATTCTAATAATGAAAGGACATGAGATCAGGCAGTCACATATCCAAAAAACTAATAGGAGTCAGAGAGTAAATCTCTTAAAGGAACCAGTTGAACTCTGCTCAGCACAATGTGCAAAACAAAGAGACACCAACACACATTTCAAATCACCCGTGTCTCGATTTAGATAATACGTCTTCATTACTGCCTTCAGACATTTGTCAGATAAAAACCAGACCCTAAATGTGAGGAATCTAAGTTTATGTTAGTACACAGCTGAGTAGCATTAACGAGCTACTGTTAAAAACAAGGCACAGGCGTTAGAAACCTAATTAATGACAGAGAACATGTTATTTTACCCCCCTCTCTCTATCGGGGGATACTGGAAATGGTGCACGTTGAACATAATACCCAAAGTATGAAGTTCATTTAATGACTCAACGCAACATCTGGAATCCCTGTGTTCCACAATTTTGTTTACACAGTGGCAATGCAAACAGCAAAGGCCACCTCACTGTTTCAACAACAGCTGAAATGAAGGTCTGATTTACTTTGTTAAGGACTAATGCAGTCAAAATATACATTTTTTCTTCACAACTTGTATCTTATATGAGGATTAACAACATACACAGGGCAACTTCTAAATTAGAAATTTGACAAACACACTTCATTGCTCTCTACATTGCTCTTTTTAAACCACACGCCACATGTAGCCTTCACTTTTTCTCGATTGGCTTCGAGGTGATTACTTTTCTGCTTATTACCACGCAGGAATCAATTAAGTGGCATATCATCTGAAAAGACAATATCTTCATTCAGCTTTGCATTTCTGTGCAGCTCTTGCAACAACCCATGATTCCACCACATACACGCTCCTCATTGACTTATCAATCCATCAAGCTTGCCAAACAGAATGAGCAGAAAGGGCATCTTCCATTCTCCGCAAGTGGCTATCACACATGATCCCCAACTAACCGTCACACATTCTTTTTTTCCCAGAATTCTATTCTGGTGAATTCCTAAAAAAAGATTCCTCTAAAGAGGTGAAAGCACTGCAGAGATGTGGCTGCCTCCTGTTTGAATTTTTGTGGCCACATTTGTCACAGCCAAGTGGTCTGTAGTAAATAACAGGAGTCTTCTGCCAGAGATATTTAAACTATTCATTCATTATCATAAGGAATTGGGGAGCCTATTCAACAGCCCTGCTTTGCGACTAATATTCAAGTCATTAGCCTGAAGCTACCGACAATCTTTAGCCGACCGTCTATTGAATTTGGAACATGGTTTAGCAAAGAGATGTGCAGTATTATCCTCGTGAACAAAGGCATTCAAAAGATACTTTCTGTCACATAGTGAAGGTTAAAAGTCAATTTATCTGTCATCAGCACCTCGTCCACCTCTGTGCTTTCACGCAAATCAAGCTGAAATAAAGTTAAACCTCAATAGTTCGTTAAACTCAACGTATGAATAACACCAGAAAGATATGCAAATGTGGCCAACGTTCAAATTGATAACACTGAAAGACAGAGCATATAGCTTCCTGTAGCTTCAGTTTATTATGTATATTACAAGTAAGTCCCAGGCATAAACCACTGATTACTGATAAACACAAACCAGAACCCATTGAGCAAGGGAGGTCATTGACAACAGAGAACACTTTCATACTAATTTACCGTATCCAGCTGTAAATGATTCCCTCTGTTGAACATTTTTTATTTAGGTCAACAAGTGTGACTCTATTCCATCCAAACAAAGATGGCCACTTTTTGTGGCGATCTCATCTGGTTTATATACTGTAGCCTCTTTTTTTTTCAGATTACACATTCAGGTTTTTCTGAAGCATAGTAAAAGGAGATAAAATTGTACTTTGTGAAATAAATTAAGAATAAGATTTTTTTTAAACATATTTTAGAATTTGTTTTATATTTGGATTACATGTGAACATACCATTTTGTTTTGGATGGCTGTTCCAGTTTAAAATATTGATTCATTTTAAAAGAGACAACCGTCATTTTTATGAGCTAAAAAAGTTTTGCCCTATTTCCCCACACATGTGCCTTTAAGGAAACAGCAGCTTAAATAAACAAATGCAAGGCTTGTGACACACACACACGTCAGCCCATTTCCAAACCATCGCCCTACACCCCACTCTGTTTGCACATACACGCGTAGGGTCTGCCATATTATCCCAAACCAGCAGGGCGTGGAAGTGGGTTTTAAAACCATCAACAGCTAGGTTATGGCTCAATCCCAATGTCTACACTCCCAGACTTTGAGGCGTACTCCTGCAAAGTCTGTGAGGGTTTAGGGCCGCCCCCCTTTCAAATCCTCCACTGCTAGAGGGCTCTCTAACAGTCATTTTGAGCCCTTTATGCACACTGTCTGTAAGTCTGCATTTCTGTAGGTTTTGCCTTATGGACGTACCAACAATTCATAGCGTTGTGACGTTAAACACGGGGTAACCAGAGAGGAAGCCTGGTGGTGTAAATAATTATTTTTGGTATATTTTCTGTACATATTGTACATTTTTCTATATTTAATATATTGCTTTACCTGTATGTATAAATGCTGCTGTAGCAAATAAATGTTCCCTTGCGGTATTAATAAAGTAACTATCTATCTAAATAAAGAGTGTGGCATATTCAATTTACACAGAAACATTAACATTAAGGATTTAGGATGGTACAAACACATGAAATCAGAGCAACGCAAGCAGAGACCATATTACACACCTGGTTTGTTCATCAACCATTTCTTTTAATTTTGCTTACTGAAGCTGTTTTGACAAATACGAGTAAAACGATTATTTGACATTTACTTCTCATCTGGTAAGGCAAGAGCCTGGAAGATGTTCAAATCAGACAGTACAAAACGTAAAATAAACACCCACAATTGTACATATCATGTTTTGGTGTCATATATGGAAGGTGATTTTGTCGCAGCAAAGTGCTGTCCCATTCGTATTTACACCATTTCAAGCCCTTACACTCTCTCACACTCAACCATTTACCAGGTGACGTCAGTAAATCCCTCAGTGTTCAGGGATTAAGGCTTTAGGGGGGACACAGGGACTGGGCCTACATCAAGCTGACTTGCGCTTACTGACCACGTGCGACGGCGTTTTGTGTTCATCATGGAACGAGCTCCATACAAATGGTTCCATGTGATAACCTGAACAAACATTTAGTCATAAACTGCTCAAACTATGACAGGCATTTCACATTGTCACCCGGACAATAACAATTTAAAGATGACATTGTATTTAGGATCAACTATTCCCATGTCTCGTCTAAAAACGGTAGACGTGTTCATTCAGTGTGGTTGTATTAACATACAACATATATTTATTATTTGTTACAGCGGTTAGCAGCTATAACCCCAATATCTTCAACTGTGAAATAATTTAGTACAATAATTCCTCTATGAACTGTGCCTTTATTTACACTGTACATTTAAACTAATATTCTTGTTTATTTATACTATTATTACATATTTACACACTTGAATACAGTAATGTGTTCCGTTTTATATATTATAATGCACATCATTTACATATTTCTTTTTCATATTAATTGTTGTTATATTGTAGTACAATGTACATATTTTACGCACTTACTTCGAATTCATATTTTAGTATAATTTCTCTAAATTATACATTTATATTCTATAATGGGAGCAACTGTAACGTAACCCAATTTCCCCAGGGGATCAAAAAAAGTATTCACGAATCCGATATTAATTTACATTTTTCTAGCCGGAGAAAGGAAAGTTCGTCACGGAGCATGTGGCTGTATTAATCCCACCCCCCACCGTAAAGAAGGGTGCTTTATGAAGCTGTGGGTGCTACTACAGACGTTGTCGTTTACTTTACAACACACACACACACACACACACACACACACACACACACACACACACACACACACACACACACACACACACACACACACACACACACACACACCGACAGGTGAACGGCGTGGTCGACATGCATCCACCGAGTCCACCTGCTCGTTGACGTTAGCGGTCAAACTTCACTTCCGCTGACGTTACAAACAGAGAAAGCTCCGCGATTACGACAGCAGTTTCCCCAGAACTACCGATGAGACTCAACTTTAGAGGAGCACATGGAGCAGCAGCAGCTGTCAGACTGCGTACAAAGTTAATTGGATACGAACCTGCCCCGTGGTAGCGTGGAAGACGGTGCAACATCAAAAACACTTCCTGCACCAGTCACGTGACACTGCTCCGCTGCTCCGCTGCTCATGCCTTACACCGCAGGCTGCAGAGAGAGGTTATGGATGTGTATTAGACGAGACTCGCTTCTACAATAGCCTGCTTTAGATGGATGCGTTTTAAAGATCGAAGGACTAGGACTGGAAAGAGAGTGGTTTATGTGAAGAAAATAGTGCTTCTAGTCCCTCATCAACAAGAATGCTTCACCAGTGGGACCTGTAGGTGCAAGGTTCAGAGGAGGGAATCTCACATATCTACATTGTGCAATTGTCGGTCTTGAAAATGATTACAGAAGTGGAAATATATATAAGTAAAGAAAGAAAAAAAAGCTGGGTTTCTGGACAGAAGATGCTGTGGAGATAAGCTATACGACACTGTACAGGAGGTTATATGATGCAGGTCAAAACACTGACTACAAGTCTAAGTCTAACCCTAACCCTAGATTGATCATTGTATTTATTGTAGATATTAGATCAATGATTTATTGATATTAGTAATATTGGACATTGTATGGATTTAAAGTGATGGACCAAAGGTATTGATGTACATGTGTCCCCTCGCCCTTTCATCCCGTCTTTCTCTGTAAAGTTTTAAAGTCTATAGTTCTACTTGCAGCGAATATCAGAGTAATTTAAGTCAAGCAATATAAGAAAATGCAAAATTTAAAAGTAAAATCATTTCTCAGCAAAATAAATGTTTCTGTTAGTGATGCAGTCCAAATGCTCTTTTTTACATCTTAAAAAAGGTTAAGAGAATTAGATTCTGAAACATCATTACACTTACTGGTATCAGCTGTCGTTAGTGTCCCTGGCTGCTGTTGCCGGGGGGGCCGCTGCAGACCCCGGTGTATTATCCACACAAGAGGGACCTCTGTTGGTGTCTGAGTGGTATAGCTGCTTTCTATTTGAGTCATTGACTTTCAAAGTCTGAAGCTCATCAATCAAATGCAATGAGCTCTAAATGCTCCACCTCCAACTGAAAAATAACATCTGTCCTCCGCGATGTTAACAAGCGGCCGTAGACGTTCTACACTGAACGTCTCAAATCTTTTAAAAAGGGATAAAAAATCTGAATGACACAAACTGCAGACTTTAAGTGGATAAACATTTAGCTCCTGTTTGTTCTGCATTGTCCAGCTGTCTCATGACACCACTCCCTGAATCCAGACCTACCTCAAACAAAGCAGGTGCCCTTTTGGCCAAATAATGATCCAATTGTTGTTGACCACACGGCCAGTCGCCCTCTCTGGTCCTCCCTTTTCCTCCTCTGAACAGTTGTGGTGATCCCATGATCCCATCTAGTACACATAATGTAACGTAGCAGCTGAATTTAGACTTTACCTTTACATTTAACTTTACCTTTTAGAAATATTTGTATTGTTAAAATGTGTACCACCACACATTATGAGTTCTACTCTTGTTTTTCTATCCCATCTGAGTGTTTTTGTGTTGTTTGGATGCTCACATTGTATAAGAGAAATATGAGAATTTAGTGGCACAGTAAGTTGGAAAAAACTATTTTACTAGGTCCGTTTAATAGCTATTCTGGAGCTTTCAATAGTATTTGAATTCTATCTTCCTCAACAGTTGTTTCCATAGACAAGAATGAACTTTCAATCTCAATTTTTAAACTAACAAGTCCTTAAAGGGCTTCGAAAAACATTTTTCCATACAGGTTGGTTAGGAATTAACTTTTTATCTCAACAACGTGTTTTAGTTTAATTCCAAATTCTAATGTGGGTAACACCCACGCACACACACACACACACACACACACACACACACACACACACACACACACACACACACACACACACACACACACACACACACACACACCACTACCTCACAAACAGCTGTAATGCCTGTGATCACGCTGTATAGCCCTCCCAAGTTGGCCGGCCACTGTGAAATGTAAACAGTAAACAGGATGGAGCATTCTGTATGCATGTGTGTGCTTGTTTAAGTGTGTGTCACAGACTCTGTCTGTGTGTGTGTGTGTGTGTGTGTGTGTGTGTGTGTGTGGAGAGGAGGGGTTGCCTACTAAGAGAGAATGAGCCCATGCAGAGCGTGCTAGCCCAGCTGTCACTGCTATAACTTCAGACTTGAGAGACCACAGGACGCAAGCTGGAGGGCCACTGTGTGTGTTCATGTGTGTGTTCATGTGTGTGTGTGTGTGTGTGTGTGTGTTGTCGGCCCACCTCCCCCGGCATTCCCCTCAGCCCCTGGCTTCCTTCCTCCCCTTTGTTAAGCCTGCAAGGCAGACTTCGTCAAGCTGAGCACACAAACAAATGCATATGAATGTGTGCTGTCATCTTTATTAGGCCCCTTTGCCAACACCCATTACATTTAACACGGGTCCTTACTGAAGGAGATTTCACTTTCAGTCATGCCCTCGTCCCCCCCACTCTTACTTGTCAGACGAGGAGGATTATAGTGACCTCAGTCTGGGATGAGTTGAATACACAACACGTTACACACTAATAAGAGTACATAATAATGAGCAATGAACAAAGGCTGATTTTTTTCATGGTTGTTTATGGGTAATTATTTGATAATGTGACTTGAAAGGCAACGGTAATTAGAGGTGGTGTTATATTTCAAAGGTGAGACAACCTTTCTTTGGATTCTCACAAAAATATCTGTTTTTACCTGCAGCGTTCATTGCTCTTTGATTAGGTCAGTACCAATTCAGGTAGCGATGACTGATCAGGGCGAAGCCACAAATAGACTTATCCCATGTATGTATGACATTCTCACATTTCGTCTCCTCATAAGACAAAAACTTGTCGGAGCATGTTCTCTCTCTCTTTTGTTTCTGAACGCTGTATGCCGCACACAATGTAGCCCTCATAGACAACAGACACCCACCCCAAATTCCAGTGAAGAGAGGTAGTGTTTTTCAGAGGTGGCATGTGGAGCATTTAAAACGAGATGACTGAGGATATGGACGGGAAAAAACAAAACAATGCACGGGCTTTTCAGTCCAGACAAGAGAGCACAGAATGAAGAAGCTTCCACAACATCCATCCTGTTTGTTAGAAACATAAAAGGATGGTGGTTTGGGATTAGTGAAATTATTAGAGCACACTATTGTTGGCAGATACTTTACAATATGTGCTCTTGTGGTTTTTATTCAGTTTTGGTGAGGGACTTTATGTACTTGAAGTTGCAGAAATTAGTGACTTTAAAACCTTTTTTTCTGTTGAAGTTTATTTGTGTGTAGCTTATCAGCATGGTTTCATATTGTGCCAATACAAGTACAGTAGTGAATTAAACAATGTCTGGTTGTTGGGCTGAGATATCTTGTGTTTTTGTGGTCACATCTGATTGTTTTTGCCTCGTGTGTTTTTTTGTGTTATCGTAAAGATTACACATTCTTTTATGGGTTGCAAAGTCCTACCTCATAGGCTCATAAAAAACTTAAAACCAACAGGATTATCTAAAAAATGTACTGTCTCCTTTTCGACTTGTTCCAGACATCTGAATCAGGGTACATGTCCAATTTCTAGTTATCAGACTAAAGTCACCAAGACAAGTCATCAAGACTGCTTCCTTTAAGGCATTGTTATCACTGCAAAGCAGAGAGCGCTTTATTATTTGATAGCAAGCAGACTTTTAAATCCTATTATTTCTATAAAAATAAAGATATTGCTATATGATGTATACTTTTGATACTGTACGTATATATTTTGTTGCAAAAACTTCTATACTTCACTTTAATGTAGGAAATTTAATGGGGTTTTTGCTAATGGTTATTGTGTGTCATTGCCATTTTACTTGAGTAAATAAGCTGAGTACTTCTTCCACTACTGATGGTTATGCTGTCGTCATCAAAACGTGTAAACAAAGGTGTGAATTCATCATTTCTTAACAAGGATTTTGGGGGGCCTCACTAAGATGGTGGAATGGTGGCAAAAAGTAGGCGTATTTTATGTTGGCAGTCCACAAAAACTCCCCGGTGTTTTCAATAGTGTTCCACCTCTCTGTTTGCTGATACCACGAGGCGTGTAAGGAAAGCAGGGGGTGTGAGGGGAGCAGGGTCTGAATGACATGGCGTTGCTGCTTCGGCCTGCTATTCACTGACCCACAAAATGCCGACCCAGCCCCCAGTGTGAAGTACTTTTGTCTTGTCATCACCCTCAGAAGCCGAGGACCAGAAGGGGTGGGGGGGGGAGTGGGTTGGGGGAGTGGGTTGGGGGGGGGGTCGTTTGGGCACCCGGGGGGGGCTCAGCGCTGATGTGAGGCCGCGGTCTGCTCTCCAGCAGCACGCATGCACTGTTAGGTGGATAAAAAGAAGCCTGTGTTGTAATGAAAGCATTTGCATACTTGTGTGTTAGAGAGGGTGTTAACCTTTGACACCGTCGAGAACTGGATGACAACAGAAACCACTTCTCAGAGTCTAACCATTAACACACTCGAAAATAACAACTTAGCGTACCTCTGTGTGTATCAAAACTATTGAAGAAAGGAGGGAAATGGCTGCTTGAGTGCTTAAGATGGAAGTTTTCGTCAAGTGGCAGTTCACACTCAATACAAAGTGTGTCGGATCATTTGAAGGTGAGGGATGTCTGTATATTAGAGCAAGGTGTCAGGTCTTTGTGGGATTGAAAAGCAGATCACATCTTTTCCCTCAGGAAAGACATGAAACTGATATTTAGTTGCTAAAAAGAGTTGATGTAAGAGAAACAAGTTCAAGCTGAAGGAAAACAAACACATTAAATCTCATTATAAGAACAGAGGCTCATTTTTACTTGCAGAGCATTATTTAATAAGAAGATTATTTCTTCTTCTTTTCCTGTCCTGTTGGATATACTTATCATGTTAAACTGCAATTTGTGTTTAACCAATTAAATAATTTGTCATTTGAAGGTCAGACAGCCATAATTCAGCCCACACTTAACTTGTTAATCTATCATTTCACCAACATCGTTCACTCTGTCTGTTGTATGATTAATGTCCGTGTATGGTAACGTCGGACAAGACAATGTCCGCCTCTTCAGTTGGTTTTTTGGGGGGGGGTCTTTGTCAGGGTGGCCGACTGTGTTTGGCTCTCAAATCGAGGGGCTCCGCTCTCCAAGTACACGGCGCTTCACAGAGAAGACTTGACTCTGAAATTCCTCCAGATAAGAGTTGCTAGGTGATTCTATTGTCAAATCTTCTTTGTGGTCACATATTCATACCCAAATTGTAAGGTTCTTTATGAGGAGCGTCTCATTAGTAGTCATATATTCATACCAGACCACCCCCTCCCACTTGACCCCTCCTTTACCAGTCGTGGGAAAGACAAGTTCTGGACGAGATGCGGAGGATTCAGGCAATTACTTGGAAGACGGTCAAATAAAATTGTCCAGCTTTAACGCTCTTTCATTTTGAAAGGCTAGTAAAACCCGAACATATTTGTACTGTATTACTGACCCTTATTGTTTGAAACATTTAGCCCACTGCCAACAACATAATAATCCTCCACATAAAACATCCAAGAAGGTTTTTAAATGTATATTTAAACACCAAGTGCAAATGTGTTTAAGCATGGACTAGAATGGATCTTACAGCCATGCTTTGGGACAGCTTGGTGCTCTATCTTTAATTAAAGTCCCACGCCATGTGCAAGACACTAAAGCTGCAGTTCATGCTCAGAAACTCAACGAAAGACTCAAATGAAAACTGAAACACTTTATGTTAAACAAAACAAAACATGTCTGCTTTGTTTAAAAATGTTTAAAGCTCAGCATTTAATAATGGAACCAAGTTCAATTCAGAGTATTGCCCCACATTCTCCTCTCCCATGAAAAAATACTAATAAACAAAAATATATATAAAACAATAGCACAGGAAACGGCATAAAATATCAATATATTTACAGACAAAATCTTATTTAAAATGCTTAAAATATTTTAATAACAACCAAGTTTAGAAATATTGTTGTATTGGGAGTAACTATATTTACTCAATTATGGTACAATTGTATGGTACTTATACTTGAATATTTCCATATTACAGTACTTTATACTCAACTCCACTATAGACGGAAATGCATATTTTACTCCACTATAACTTTTTGTTATAGTTGTAGTAACTCTGAAAAATGATATTCAATGTAGAAAACAGATGATCAAATGCTTAATAATGATGAATTGACATAGTTCAAACTACCCATATATGCAAAATAATCCACCTCACCAGCTATAACGTAAATGTTGGATACAATCCATCAGTAATAAAAACCCATATTACAGGCTGTAATAATATGACCCTCTGAAAGAGGTGATTCTGCATAATCAGTACTCTAACTTTTGATACTTTATGAATATTTCATATTTTACAACTTTTACTCAAGTAAGGGGTCTAAACACTGAGTAAATATCATAATATACTTTATCAGGATTCATTTGCATGATACAAACTTTTGATTCTTTAAGTGCATTGTGCCGATAGAGTACATTTACTTTAGGCTACTTGAATAATGGTTTACATTGGGGTATTTCTACTTTCACCATCACTGCTTGACAAACTGCAAAATGTTTAAACAATTACTTAATCTTTTGCATTTAGCTTTTGTTGTTGTTAACATAAGTGCTGACTTTAATATACAAATGTGTTTGATATGTAAAATATACATGATAGTCTAGAGTTTGATTAAATGTTGATTCATCAATTTAACAAACCCTGAATCAATACAATGACGGTTTACGAGGGCCATCATCCTTCTCAATGAAACAGGTGCGGTCAAACCGTTTAGGCCCCGCCCCCATATTACCATATTGGGAGAACTTCAGCATTCCAATGTGTAGGGGGCGGGGCGATGACGCCACCTGTTTCTCAATGGACTGCGGGCTCGTGCTCACTCAGCCGGTAGAGTGAAGTATTTGGAGAAGTGGAGACAGTGGGACAGACGGAGGAGAGCAGCGAGACTTTGGGGATTTCAAACCACGGCTTTATTCTAAGTTGTGAGGAATCATGGAGCTCCGTCGGGTCAACTTGTTCTGGTTTTTATTCATCAACCAAGTGTTTATCAGCCTCCAGTCGAAAGAACGTAAGTTTTTCATGTGTTGTGGGGAAAAAAAGAAATAAGTGTGGCCGAGTTTTACCGGACATCGTGAGTCAGGAGGTTGGAATTTGATAGTCTGCTTAAGTTTTACTTCTGTTTTAAAATTAAGTATAGGTTTAAAGTGCGAACGTGGAGGGCTTTCTGTTCTGTTCTGTTTTTCATTCAGTGTATAAACTTATAGTGTGGTGAATGCCTCTTTTGAAAATATCCATTTAACGTTACCATTTAAACCTTGTTTTAATTAGTTTAAATAGTATAGATAATGTCAATCATAGTTTAAATGATCGAAAAGATCGGATTATCAATTTTTAATAAAGCCAATTCTTTACGGATAATTTTTTTTTAATTTTTTTTTTTTACTGGCATTGGTCATTGTAGGATTAAAGAGCACCTGTGAGATGCCTTAACGTGTCAGACTTCTTGTTTCACTCGTGCATATCCATGTAGGTCTCCCGTCACGGTCATTTAACGGCCTACGCCTTTCTCATACATTATTAGTCCTGTATCCGGGACCTGGAGGACACGGTCAATGAAGCCCTGAATCAGACCGACATGCCGGATTAGACTGTCAAAGCATGGCATGTGCCCCTCATAAAGCTGCTGCCCCCGAGATCAAGGCAGGGAATGTAATCGTACAGTCCAATCCTAGTCATTTTCTAATTGAACAGCAAGGACCAAAAAAAATAATTAAAATGCCAGAGGTGTATTAGGATATATATATATATATATATATATATATATATATATATATATGTATGTGTATATATATATATTATATAATATATATATATATATATATATATATATATATATATATATATATATATATATATATATATATGTATATATATATATATATATATATATATATATATATATATATATATATATATATATATATATATATATATATATATATATATTCATTAGTTGCTTGTTGTAACTATGTCATGTTTTTTTCTGTTTGTCTCTGTAGAAGTATTGCTGGATATGAGAGCTTCAGGATCAGAGTTGGGGTGGTTGACTTTGCCATATGAGAACGGAGTGAGTATTTATACCTCAACAGGCATTTTTTGAGACTTCAGGTTCAAGACTTGGAACCGTCTCTCTCTGAGTAAGACAACAAATTATTCAAAAGGGCAGCTGAAGATTAGTTGATGTGAGGATTTAAATACTGTTCAGCAACAATAACCGAGGCCTCTTTCTGCTCATTCCACTAAAAAGCTCTCTGGCGGAGATGGGATGAGTGGCAGCTTGATGAGGTTTGGCAGAGCTCAGATAGTTTTGTGTTAACGCTACCCTTTCATAAAGAACTTATGAATGCCATTAAAATGTCAAGGGTCAACCTACATTTAAATTTACATTACCGTCGTGCATTCAAAGGAGGTATTTTTCATTCCAGCAATGAACCAAGGAATACAACTTTCAGATTTTCTTGAGATTCCTCTCCGAGATAACATCAGTGAGATGATACGTACATTTGTGGGAAGACATAAGTAAAAGAGAAAGAAAGAATGGTTCATGTGTGGAGAACCATCCCTCTATCTATAGTTCAGTGGCTTTCCAGCTAAAAAAAGCAACAGGACATGGCCACTTCCACTGTGTGGGCAACGTTTCTTCTTACGTTCTCAAAGATCTAAGGGCTCTCGTTTGATCATATTGGGTTTCCCCCTGTCCCTCAAACTTTTGCTTTGTTCTATTCCAACTTTCTCACACTAGTAAAATGTATTTAAATTTGTACCAGGGGTGACTATTTGCAAGGTGTGGCCTTCAGAACATTTGAACAGTAGGCAATAGAAGTTGGATAGAAATTACAAGTAATTGTCTGAAGTTCTGTATTAATTGGGTCAAATTATAGAAGAGCTAATATGTGTAACTTTGAAAATGACAGACTTAAAACGATTTACAATGCCTCGTGTCAGTTTAACTTTTTTGAAATAGTCTAAATATATATATGTATGCCTCTCTTTTCTAACAGGTTAAGTTCAGCATTGATGTGTTTCTTGAAACACAGCAGTAGCCTACTCTAGTGCTACCATATGAGGTGTTGAGTTTTAATGTCATATGGAGGCTTTTAATCTTCCTGCTCGTCATTGCCGCCCTCTCTTAAAAAGTCTTAATTGCTGCCAATTTTGCTGCCACTGTGCTTATAAAGTTCATTTAACTGCCATAAATGTTAGTTAGTAGTCTACAGTAGTATTTGCTGGATTTCGCACATATGCACCGTCGTGTGTCAGTAGAAAACCACACACGTCGAGAGCACGGCACATGCCCAGGCCAATAATCCTAATGTGTGGAAAAAAAACTCCAGCTCACTTCTGCACTTTATGAGCTTCTCAGTCAGCGTGAAAGAAGAGGTGTCTCATCAATAAAACTGTTTCTCAGCAAGAACAAAGCCTCTGAACCCTGTACTTATTCCCTGGAGGGGAAAAAAAAAAGTTTTTCTCCTTTCATTATTGTTGCTTTGTAACAGTGACTTTTGCCCCTAAAACTCATCCCTCTGCGTTGTCTTTATCTTTTTCTGTTCTGCAGTGGGAGATAGTCCAGACGGTGGTGAACGGCTCACTTTTCTATACCTACAGCGTTTGTAGCATAGACTCTACCGAACAGGACAACTGGTTACGCACAACATTCATCCAGAGGCGCCCGGGGTCGATGCGAGTCTCTGTGGAGCTCAAATTTATTGTGCGAGACTGCAACACTTTTGATGGCGCTTCCGTCGCCTGCAAAGAAACCTTCAACCTTTTCATCTCAGAGGCCGACGCCGACGTGGGAACCAACTTCCGTAAAGGCCAGTTCCGCAAAGTCGCCACCATCGCTCCCGACGAGGTCACGCGGGGCCGCATCCTGAAGGTCAACACAGAGACGAGGGCCGTGGGGCCTCTGTCTCATAAGGGCTTCTACCTGGCTTTTCAAGACATGGGTGCTTGTGTGGCCCTGCTGTCTGTCAGAGTGTACTACAAAACATGCCCGTCCACGGTGCAGAGCTTGGCGTCCTTCCCGGAGACGGTGGCGGATGCTCTCAGGGAGGTGGAGGGAGCCTGTGTGGAGAATGCTGTCAGTCAGGCCACCCCACGCATCTACTGCACCGCTGAGGGTGAATGGGTGGTTCCCGTGGGTCAGTGCCAGTGTCTCGCCGGCTACGAAACCACCGGGGACTCCTGCCAAGGTAAGCGCTGCCAGAAGTAAGCCACGCACTCGGCTGAGGCGTGTTTGCGTTGCCATGCGAGTTGTAGTAAATGAAACTCCTCCAACCACTACTTTGGCAAGGTGTGAGGAGCGAGCAGAGAGGAATGTTAATTATATCTAGTTTGTTTGGAAATCTATCTCAAAAGCACTCCGTCACATCTGTGTTGAAGTGGGTCGGACAGCATAGCTGGAGCATCGGAAAGGGAGGGAACGGGCAAGATGTTTTGTTTCGATTTTACGGCAACCACAGATTGCTCCATGTGATATAGATAAAACCACTGGGGGATTCCAATGCCTCATCCCTCTACCTGTTGGCCAAGAGCACATTCTTTCCACTGCCTTTTTCTCAGGACGCAGGAATGGGGCTGGGCTGAGGCTCAGTGTTATGGAGAGGCCGATGTCTAGGGGTGATAATGTACAGCACAAGAAGCTCTGTCCCAATTCCATACTGAATAATTCGAAGTACTCTGAGTTTGTTGTGTATTTACACTGGAGATTTGACAACGTATACTCAAAGATGTCAGTTTGTGTCCCAAATTTGAATGTTTTTTTTTAATGTGGTGTTGAGTGACACTATTGGAAAAGAGTTCAAACTAAAACAATGAAGCATTAAATATTTGGGAAGACATTTTGCTTTCTCTTTTGAAAGAGATTCATTCACTCAAATAGTAAAGTATATTCATTTATTGTATACAAACTGCGAAAGCCGTGTACTACAGTGCATACGGTATAGTGTTGCTATGTAGTGGCCTATGAAAAATGGAAAAGGTTCTCCTTTAAAGGGACATGAGAGTAAGCTTTTTAACCTTTCAGATATGTATAAGCAGGTCATTTTTAAAAACAAAATCTGAAATTATAGCAATTGGGGAACATACTTTTGAAGGTACTTTTGTCTTTTTACATGAATGACACCTAGAGTAAGGCAAAGTATGCAAAGACTTTGCAGTATTTACTGCTCTCGAGAGCGACCTGGGATTTACATACAACAAAACAAATGTATATTTATAGTAAAAGACACAACTGCGGCGTTCATATTGAATGTTCTCCTGTTTGTGTGGAATTTGTCTTTCTCGGGTGTGGTGTGTTGAGCTGTCTGGAGGAAACGTGGGAGGAGAGAGGGTACAGAAAGAAGAGGAAGGAGGAAGGAGGAAGGAGGGAGGAAGGGCACAGTATGCTGCAGGGATTTTTGAAAGGAATTCTTTCACCCTCACGTCACCTACAGCCCTGATTGACTAAAGGAAGGGACCGTGTGAATGTCTCAGAATAACTACCTGAGTGGTGCGTCTTCTCCTCCTGAAATATTTGTTTTGTGCCAGTTGCTAAGGCGACCGGAACCACAGATTACAGGGATGGTGCCGACACGCCTTTAAGAGGTTAGACTGAGTCAGGCTGTGGCTTATCCGAGTCACCTTGACTGGCTGAGTTTGGTTTCTTTTTGGAGTCATTCCTGTAAGACAGAAGATCATTCTTACCAGCTTAAAGAAGCCATTAGTTAACAGACAGAAAATAATAAGCAACAAGAAATAGTTTCTAGCCTTTCAATTGTTTTTCTTCTGTTTTTTTCTTTTTTTTTTATCACTCTAAACTGAATATCTTTGGCTTTTGCACTGTTAGTTGGACTAAACTACACATTTGAAGATGTCACCTTGAGATTTAGCAAATTGTGACAAGCATTTTTCACTATTTTGTGACATTTTATAGACCGGAAATATAATCTATTAGTTGCAAGATTAAGAGTTAATAGAAGTTGTATTGTTAGTCACAGCCCTACATACCATTCATAGATAAGTACAGTGCTTCATAGAAATAATATTGTCCTGAGGTTGTAAAAATGAATAAAAAGAGGAATGCGGGGAGGAAGTCTTCAGACTTTGAGGTTTCTGACAACAGGTGGACTCTGAGCCGATCACTTGAAACCGAAGTTGGCAGAGGAAGACAGGAAATATTCATGACGGGGGAAAAAACTGTGATTCCAAAGTCTGGAGGATGACCTGAGTATTAGGATGCAGGAAACACGTTTCACTTCAAAAGTTAAAACACATTGAGTATGTTGTAGTTTGTTCCAACGCCCTATTTTCACCTTTCAAGAGAAAGTGAGATCCTCAGAGGCTCGTGGCCTGCATGTGCATTCCACTGAAGAGCACAACTGTTGTGGGAAAAGGAAGTAAAGCGACATAAGGTGGAATGCTGACTGACACAAATAAGAAGGTTGTCCTTGCTCGGAGTCGGAGGGTGGGGAGTCAGTCGACAGTTGGTGCATGAGGGTGGTTAGTTTCGTGGCTGCTTAGTTAGGTGTGGAGTGTAATTTAGTCAAGAGGATTAGTAGAGCAACAGGACAGCTGTTAGCCAATGCCATGCCCCGATTTGCCTCCCTTTACTCTTTCATCCGGTTGTTAAGACACGCAACGAGCTCCCTAATCCATGTTCCCACTCATTAGAACAATGGGTCGATACAAAGAGCAAAAAACAGATTCAATTAACCGATGCACCGGCGTGGAACCTAAGTCCTTTTCACATGTGTGTCGTAGTCCTAAAGGAGCGCGGGAGAAGATTTAATTCATTCAAGAAGGGAAAATTAAAGTTGTGGATCAAATGAAGACTATTTCAACACTTTTTTTTCCTAGGTTTTACAAAATAACACTAAAACATGAATTCAAAGTAAATGGGAATCCATCGTTGCCAAAGTTTGCATTAACAATGTTTATATTCATACATTGCACACATGCCGCCATTTGTGAGCTGTATAATGAGTAAGGCAACATATTTATGGCCCCACTCTGTCCAATCTCAGAGACAATAGATGAATAGGGCTTGAGTTTCTTTGGTACGTGACAGAGGTCCTGCTGCTGCAGCTCAAGATGAAATGGGCTGGCCCCCTTTTCTTATGCGAAAGGACCTCAGCTACACCCCCACTGCCGCCGAGTGACTCCCCAGAGAGAACTTCTGTTGGCGCTCCAGACCTTTACCCCCATCCCCCATCCATCCCCCTATTCATCTTCATCCCTCCTACTCAAACTCAACCTGCTCCTTCTCCTCCTCGGCGGCAGTACTTGGAGTGCAAAGGTCTTTCCGCCTGAATGGTGAAGTAACGCGACCACGTCTTTAATCCAGGGTTCACTCGACCTCTTCTCACGGCCACCAGCACAGGGGCCAGATGAAAGCCTCCTTTCTTCAGAGACAGCCGAATGAAAGCAGAGAGAGGAGATCTTTCGGGAGATCCGTTCTTTTTAAAGTTTTTCCTTTTTACTGTGCTGGAGCCCTTTATCACCCCAGAAAGTATGTGTGTCTGTTTCCATAAACACACTGAAAACCATACTTGTCTCCAGCAGCTTTTCCTATTTCCTGATTCTCTTGTTCTCTTAACTATTCAACTTTGGATGCTGTAATTTGTGATTGGTGCTGGGGGTTAGCGGAAGGAAGGAAGAAAGAGAGGAAACATCAGCCTCAGACTGAAGTGCAGTTCCTGCGTCCTGGTTTCTGTCCACTCTGCACGTTCATTAACCTCCCATGCCCTGGAAGACTGTTTATCTGTGTGCTGAAACTCTCCACCAGTGTTCAGGGTGCCATTTCCTTTGGCAAAAACACAAATATTATCTGCCAGAGAAAATGAGCCGAGAGGTCACGGGGGAAAGGCAGATCAGATCACCTGATGGCTTTAATGCTCTGCTGTCATCCGGTTGACACTGGCAGCGTGACCTGAGATTAAGCCTTCAGGCGAAATAAGCAAGTAGAGGCAGATCGTCAGGGAAATTCCTTTTCATTCCTCTGGATACAAAGCCTCAGTGATTATAGGTTACTCACAACAAATGCTTCCTGTCGGGTGGAACGAACTGGTATTACAGAGACGGCTTCATTGTTTGCCTTTTAGATCAGTCATCCCTTCCTGTGTTTGTCTGTTTCAGTTACTCCTCGTGTCAAGCTTAAACTAACACACACACACCGTCTCTTTCTCTCACACAGCATGCAAACCAGGCTACTTCAAGACATCTGTATCAAGCGAGTTATGTCAGGTTTGTCCTGATAACAGCAAGCCCTCTGCAGCCGGTGCCACCGAATGTGAATGTGAGGAAGGTTTCTTCCGCTCCCCTTCAGACACTCCCGCGTCGCCCTGCTCTGGTAACAGCCACGCACACTGTCCTATAACTGACAAAATCAAATGTTGGCTCATTACAGACGGGCCAGAATATCAGGCTAACTGTTCTGTGTCCTGTACTTCCTCCCCTAGCTCCACCCAGTGCCCCTCGTGACCTGACCTCCACCACCCTGTCAGCACAGGGCAGGCTGCAGCTGTCCTGGAGCCCACCGCTGGTGACCGGGGGCCGCAGTGACCTCACCTACAGTGTGGTGTGCGAGCACTGCGACGAGGCCTCGTGTGTCCCGTGTGGCGAGAAGATCCGTTTCGAGACAGGTCCTACAGACCTGCAGGACACCACGGTCATCGTTGGTGACCTGGATTCTCATCTGAACTACACGTTCACTGTGGAGGCTCACAGCGGCGTGTCCCAGTTCGGCACCGACAGGCCCATCGCAAGCATCACCACCGCTCTGGACTACACCGGTGAGCTCTTTGTGCTTCGATTTAATCTTGTGTTATTGTCTCTTCGTTAAATTGGTTTTACTTTCTCAAACCCCACTGCTATATGTGGGGAAATAATAATAAATGTGAAATCAAGCAAAGAAACCTTTTTTTTATCTAGGAAAGTATTGAAGTGGTTACCATTTCCTTTGCAACAAACTGAATGTGTACATTCAGTAAAGAAGTGACCATAACATTTTGTTATTCCACCAAATAGTGAAATATTACTTTCACATTTTTCTGTTCAAAATATTTTTTTACAATTCTCATGAAATTAGGAAAAGTATCAAGGTGGTAAAACAATTTTTTGGGATGTTTTTTGACCCGTTTAAAAATGGTCTGTTGTCTCCAGAACCCTAAACAGACATTTTTAGACATTGCCACTAAAAACCATTGTACAAAAAGAAAGGCTTACTACACAAAGAGGAATTCAGTCTGACCCACTGAATCCCAAAGGCTTTTATTTCCAAATCTCCTTTCCAAAGACTATGATTAGTCACTAACCATTATTTTGCTTTCTGTCTCTCACCGACCGTTAGCTCCCCCAAAGGTGACGTTGATCCATCTGGATGATCGCGGCCCCACCAGCCTGTCTCTGTCCTGGACTCTGTCTCGCAGGCCTCCAGCCCACATCAATCACCGCTATGAGCTTATGTACCGCAGAAAAGTAAGACGGAGTGCTCTGTGCTCTTTTGTCTCCCCTCCCCTCGTTCAAAGTTGAGGCTGTAAATTGTTCCAAAATTGTTCTAATCCACCCACTTTCCTTTTCGCAGGATGATGAGGGCGAGCGTGATGTGACCACCTACACAGTCCTGATTTTGGAAAAAAGTTCCGTCCAAATTAATGAACTCACCCCAGACACTACTTACATGTTCAGGGTCCAGGCCCTGACTCCTGAAGGAAACCCCGGCAGCTACAGTGTGGAGCACGAGTTCCTTACCTCACCATTAGGTACCAGCAGCCTCAAAATCTACAGCAGATGAAACTAGTCTCTCCGTATAAACTCTTATTTCACATATTGAGTTGCTAAATTATTTCTTTTTTCTGTGATTTGCACAGCTGAGTCTCAGATCCAGAACAACTCCACCATGGTGATGGGCGCTGTAGTTGGAGTAGCGATTATTCTGCTCGTTGTGGTGGCTGTCCTGCTGCTGCGTAAACGGTTGGTAACAACATGCTTCATATCCACAACCAGCGCCTGTGTCATTCTGATAAATGTTATCTTCAGACCTGCGAACTCTGTGATTATGTGCCACAAGCTCGAGTAAATTGAAGATTTTCTGGTACGACAGCTCAGGGAGGGTTTATCAGTAATAGCTGGTGCTGTTATTGAATACAGCTTTGGTTTTTTTCAGCAGAGACTGACCTGCAATTACTAAAAAGCCAGTCTGTATTCTGTTTAGTCCTGTAGTGATTATTTATGTTTTCCTCTCAGGAGACTGAACTCTCGCGGCAGGGGAGGAGCTGAAGATCCCTACTTCTCAACAGGTTAGAAAACCATTCTGTACATGCAAAAATAATAATAGCTAATTATGTTGTTATTCAGCTTACTATTCTGGTCATCCTTTCCTCCCATAGACCAGCTCAAGCCTCTGAAGACTTATGTTGATCCACACATGTATGAGGACCCCAACATCGCCATCCAGAAGTTTGTCACAGAAATTGACCCCACTGCCATTAGCAAACAAAAAGTCATCGGTGTTGGTAAGTGTTTTTATTTAAAAAAATCACCTGTCTTCCATTTACTAAAATCTCAGAGCGCAGTTTCTAATGTTTCCTCCCGCTGTCCATCTGCCGTTCAGGAGAGTTTGGGGAAGTGTTTTGGGGCGTGATGAAGACTCCCAAGCGAGGGGAGGTAGCCGTGGCAATAAAGACCCTGAAGCCGGGGTACTCTGAAAAACAGAGGCAAGACTTCTTGAGCGAGGCCAGCATCATGGGTCAGTTCTCACACCCGAATATCATCCGCCTGGAGGGAGTGGTCACCAAATGTGAGTCGATGACCTCAGACAGAAGTCAAACGATCATTCTCAACTCATTTTTAACTGCTTGTGTACTTTGCTTTCACTAAAAATAAGTTTTTCTTTTTAATTTTCAGTCAAGCATGCTATGATAGTGACAGAATACATGGAGAATGGAGCTCTGGACACATATCTGAAGGTAGGTGCAAGCATTTTGTTGCAAACGGGAAGGTCACATGACTTGAGCTTCAGACTTAAACTTAATATTTCTTAAGGGTTTAAACCAAAATCTCAGCAAACTGTTTTGAACTTAACGACTTTATCCTTTTTCTTTTTGCGTCATTGTGCAAAGAAACTTGGAATTGTGTTTCTGTATATTTCTTTACATTGGATCATATTAAAGTGGTGGTATTGTTTTGTTTTTTTACATTGTACAAAATGTTGAACTGTTCCTTTTTTTAATACATTACATAAAGTTAAAAGCCGAAAAAAAATTGAATTTGTGTTTGACTAACTTATGACGGAACAAAAACTTGTCACAATTAATTAAAAGTTATTTAATAGATGTATTGTTTTCCTTTTAGGACCGCGATGGAGAGATTCCATCATATCAGCTTGCGGGGATGCTTCGTGGAATATCTGCTGGCATGAAATACCTCTCTGACATGAGCTACGTCCACCGTGACCTGGCAGCAAGAAACGTTTTGGTCAACAGCTGCCTGGAGTGTAAAGTCTCTGATTTTGGGCTGTCGCGTGTGCTGGAGGATGATGCTGAGGGCACCTACACAACAAGAGTGAGTGTAACAGCTGCATATTAAACAGCCTTAAAAGCAGAGCGAGGACAGCCCTTTTCTTCCAGTAACGAATGCCAGAGTGCTAATGGTACTTTCCCTCTCAAGTGTCCAATCTAAAGTGTTGGTCTTTCAGCGCTTTGTGTTTCCACTCCCTTCACACATTTAACATGTTTTCGTAATGTTTCTCTTCTGTCAGGGAGGTAAAATCCCAATCCGCTGGACGGCTCCCGAGGCCATCGCTTACAGGAAATTCACTTCAGCCAGCGACGTGTGGAGCTTCGGCATCGTCATGTGGGAAGTCATGGCATTTGGAGAACGGCCCTACTGGGACATGAGCAACCATGAGGTATGTGCACCTCTTGCGGTTGAGATGAAGGATTGTTTTGGCCTGTGTGGGTCAAACTTTAATGTGTATAACCACTGAGAGTCTGTGGTGGTAAAAAGTTGCCTGTCGTCCAAAGTAGTTTCTCACCATCTTCTTCAAATGAACTGTTGACATCGACATACGAACGGAGCACTTTTTCCAGACTGTCTGTCACTACGCTCATAAATATACTTCAGATCAAAGAGCTGCCTTCCCTCTTCCTCAGGTCATGAAGGCTATCAACGAGGCCTTCAGGCTTCCTGCTCCGATGGACTGCCCATCCGCCATCTACCAGCTGATGCTGCAGTGTTGGCAGCACGACCGCTCCAAACGACCTCGCTTCACAGACATCGTCAACATTTTGGACAAATTGCTGCGAAGCCCAGAGTCTTTGAAAACCATCGCTGACTTTGATCCACGGTATGAACTTTTTTTATTTTTCATTTCAAGTTTAGGATTTGGTAACAAAGTAAAAGAGACAAAATGAAAAGAACTACTATAAAATACACGAATCCTCTCGGGTGCAAATGAATTCTGTGGAGAATTACGCAACTTAAACTCAATATTTATAAACCCTTGTTGTGTGTTAATAAGTAGTTGAAATTGATATTCGTGGCAGTAAACGATGACTTATCCAAATGTACACTGTTCCTCGCAGCGTGTCCATCCGCCTGCCCAGCACCAGCGGCTGTGACGGCACCATGTTCAGGTCGGTGCCCGAGTGGCTGGAGTCCATCAAAATGAACCAGTACAACGAAAGCTTTGCTCGCGCTGGGATCACGACCATGGAGCAGGTGCTCGCCTTGAGGCATGAGTAAGTGCACACATGGCACAGGTGCAGCTCTGCCACGCTGTGTGGATTGTATCTGGCACCAGGCCACACTTTATAGTAACACAGAGAAAGTATTGAGCTCTCAGCTTGAACATTTGTCAGCCAATTTGTGCATGTGGAAATACTTCACTCTGCCTCGTCATTCCTATCATTCTCTACTGCCACAACTTCCACAGCAGTGGCCCTTTTCTTAATCTGATGCTCCGCCACAGTCCTGCCCGAACAGTTAATCAGTTAATTGTTAATTCAGTACTTTAATCAATCTATTTAAACCATTTATGCATTGCTTTCAGATGCTATTTGCTATTTAGTTTAGATACTCCCCAATGGGAATCAGTGCTTTTACAAGTACCTCTGTATTCTCCTTATGCAAAAGAAAGTCCATATTGTTTTTAGCACTCTTAAAACGGTATCAATTATCTTTTCCTTTCAGAGACATCAGGAATATTGGAGTGCGGTTGCCCGGACACATGAAGAGGATAGCATACAGCATCCTGGGTCTGAAAGACGAGACCAGCTCCCTCAGCGTGTTTGCAGTGTGATCTAAGCATTCCTCCAAATCAAAGTGCACTGACTGACCTGCCATTTCACTCCCGAACGAGGAGGACTGAAGTGAGGGGGAAAGAAGGGGTGAAACTGAGCTACACTGCAGGGGGTCTATTTTGTGGCGCGACTGAAGAGGACCCTCCAAGCCACTCCGAAAGGACTGAGATCAAAAACACTTAAGTACTTTATGATAACAGAAGACAAATAATTTATCTTCATGTAAAAATGTTTTATATGTTGAACATAAACATAAGTTATGTGATGTAGTAAATAAAACAATTATAAGAGTAAGTGCAAAATGTGAGACACGGTGAGAGTGCTTGGTTTGTATTTACTGAATGACTGAAAAATGTAATGCTCTTTTACAATTTTAGGGCTTTTTCTTCCAAGCACTCACTTTATCCTGCCAGTGTTTCTGGATCTTTAAATCTGTTTGTTTTTCTACATGTTTTATGATCAATGAGACTTGCTTTTAAATTTGGAATTATAATTCCACTCAGGGCAAAGAATCACACATTATGTTTTGTAGTTGGTCTCGGTATCACAGGATGCATTTTTTTCCTCAAGTCTTGTTTGTTTACATCATATCTTAATACAACTGTCAATTCTTTTAATTTAATATTTATTTTATTTTGTATTTATGCCATTTGTTACATGAGAAATAACTGATCTGGGGCATATTCGCCAGGCGATGTATTTTTGTGTTTAAATAAAATCTATTTCCTTGTGACTAGATTACTTTCTTGTACTCTGTAGTCAACAGTTATTTGTTTTTAATTTTTCCAGGATTAAATGTCTCAACTATTGAATGGATTGCCATGAACTTTGGAACAGACATTAAAATTATTATGGTGAACCCTACTGACTTTGGTGATCCCCTTACTTTTCATCCAGCACCAACAGCAGGTTGATATTTGTGTTTAGTAGGGAAATATCTGACATTTGTTACAGTTTCAGTCTCTGTGAACTTTGGTGAGCCCCCAACTTTTCTTCTCGCACCATCATCAGGTCAAAAATGTAATTTGTCCAATACTTCAGTTTATGCCCTAATTAACTTAAAAATGACTGACATTCCCAATCAGCCTCAGCTGGACTTTGTTTGTAACTAATAGCATGTGATCGTGAAACTAGGATGGTAACAGTGAAAACACCGATATTGTTTAAGATGTATAGAAATGACAGCCAGTAAAATAAATATAAAAAATACTTCAAGCCTAAATGTTGAGAATCTTTCTAGCTCACTTTTCCTATATTTGCTCACGCAATGTAAGTGACCTAATATGATTGCACCATCCTCTCCTGATATAGGTTGTCAAAGGCCTTTCTTCTGACACCACTCTCAAGCCAGTTGGTACGTTTACTTCAAGACGAAAATCCGAAACAAATTCCAGACCTCAACTTTCTTGATCTTAACCGTTTGGTTTTCTTCACAATTTAGCACGCCAGCCTGACTAAGCTTGTTTTAGGTGGCGTCTGCCATCCAGACGGAGTTGATCAACCTCGGTGACTTTGCCAAGACGGAGCAGAATGTCACACCTACACACAACTGTGCTCCATCGTATCACAGTCACTAAGACATGTTAAGTCCTGGAAGGTTTTCACTGGGCTGCATTAGTAGAGTGTCAACCATTAGATATAGCCTTAAAAAAACTTGCTAAAAGCAACTTTATTACGTCATATTGACACTTGTATTATAAATTGTGAATGATAGTTCATTTAATTTAACTCCTGATAATTATAGCATATTCCTTCACACTGACAAAGCTCAACGCCCTTTCTCACACAAACACAAAGACTCATGGGCTCCTGTCTGGGGTGCGGCGAGAAATTTTGAACCAGTTGACCAACAGTCGAACAACCGTTCTGACACATTGAATATTTACAATCCGTGTCATGTTCCAGCTGAATCATTCGGGCACCAACCCAACCACACACACACACACACACACACACGCACTCACCCAACCACACACACACACACACACACACACACCCACCCAACCACACACACACCCACCCAACCACACACACACGCACACACAGACACATGCAAAAACATCCTTTCATCAGACACAAAGGAGATTAGAATTACCTATCTTGGATTCATACTGTAGATACTTAGATAGAGACAATCCACTTCCTCCGCCTGTATGGAGAGAGCTCAAAGTCTGTTGAGACATGTCGAGACAGAGAATTTACAGGTCAGAAAAACAAAGGCTGATACTTATATAGTCATTTGTTTCCCTTTTTATGCAAAGCATGTTTTATTTTTTTATTTTTATAAAATCAGTGAATGTTAGGAAAACCTGGTGACTGGCCTTTTCAGTTTGTGCCATGTAGTCATCAAGAGTTACAAGCTGGAAATTCTTTTTTACATCCATCATATCCTAGGGGAAGATCCAGGTCATTTCCAGTTCACTGTCGATGTGAGTGAATTTTCTCCAGAGGATGTTATCGTCACATCTTCCAACAGCCTCATAGAGCTGAATGTTGAGAAGGTGAGCCATGCAGTCAGCCTGGTTTAGAAAATCTAATGTGACCACAAAACAGTAAAGAGGCCTGTTGTTTGATTGCCGATTTAGGCTTCAGAAGAATAATATATTAGGTAAGTTGATATAAATCTGAAATTCAGCAGAATTGAACTGAACTATTCTAAAATAGTTAAGTAATAATAATGGCTTGAATCAGATGGATTACTGGAGCTGGATTACAGAACATCTTGAGACTTTGAGTTAGGGAGTTTTTAAACTGTAATTTAGAAGAACTGATGGGTTAGGCTTCCTCAAAATTGAGAGAAAGCTTTTGACTTTACATAGTTTAATTAACCACCTCTGCTTACAATGTTAAATGTTTAAATGAAACAATTCTCAGAGTCTAACTTTTCCACACCAATACTGTACGCCTTCCTTATATTCTCAATCCTTATGCAGCTGAGAGAAGATAACACATTCACAAGTACTTTTCCCCACCAATGCAAACCACCATCGAGTGACTGTCAGAGCTCACAAGGTATTTTTTTTATGCCTAATATTTCCTCCTTGCATTTAACGTTTCAACGCTGGAGTTGAGCGACCTCTGGTGGTGGACGAAGAGAACCAATGCATCGTTCACGTACCACCGGAAAAATCCCCTTCCAGTGCACCTGAATCCGACAACATCGCAAATGCTGTATGAAAACGGGATAATCTATGATACACTTGTTAACACGATGTCACCATTGAGGCCAAGCAGCGGTGGATGGCGCAGCAAACCTGTAAATGATGGTTGACCATAACTCACACAACGTTTTGTAACATCTCAACTGAAACATTATCGTCACATCTGGTGCAACTCTACTTGACTACTAAAGAGAGCTCGCAGCCGTGGAGATTGCTTCTTGAACGCAGGCTTTTTGTTTTCGTCCAAAAAAACGAGAGTTTTGTGCAAGAAAAAAAATCGTAATTTACGACTTTCTGAAGAACCTGAAGAACCTCACAAATTACAGTGAAAACGGAAGTGACGTAGTCAGGTTCCTGCCCATGGAAACGTGACGTCAGGAAATGGTCGTCAAGGAACGTTCTAGTTTACGGAAGTTGTTATCAGCTGGCGGCACTGTGGCACTTAAAATGCTATTTGGCGACAATAGTTGTATTTATTAAAACACTTTGAGATGAGAAAATACTTTTTACAGTCTCGTCGTATTAACACCGGTTTCACGAGCTGTCTTGTGCCGCTACAGTCTAATAAACCGACCTCATCAGTAACAACATGGCACACGCTGCTCCTTCCTCCGGGTCGATCCTAGTCGCTGACTGGCATCAGTGTAAAGACAGCAAAGAGTATTTCAGCAAAATACTACACAAGAAGAGACGCAAACACTTCGGTATGACAAATAAACTGTTACATTATTTTTTAATCACAATGGAGTTTTAGATGCAGCGAAACCGGGCTTCGATTATACAACAAAGTATTTCAATAAATTTGTTCTACAGTACAATTTTGAGACTAAGAAAACCTCCACATGCTGCCACTTAACATGCTTATTAACAAGAGACGTTTATTCTAATTTCATCGTCATCTGAGTGGGAAACAGTCTCACAGAGGGGCTGGTAGATAAATGTCCATAAAGTAAACAGAGACAGTATTTTATGTTTAAAGACATGATGTTGGTTTTGTCATTATGACCTCTAGATGTAGGGAGAGTCTGTAGCACTATATTAAGGCTAAACAAATAATGTGTCATAACTTATGTTTAAGCGTGAGGTTGTAGAGAAAACAGAACAATGTCAAGAAAATAACATATAACAAGCCTGACTGAGTGTTTTAGTGTTTTGTTTTTACTCGACAATCAACATGAAATCCCTAAGAACTTGTTTCACAGGCCTCTTGGAGTCTCCAGTGATGCCCCCACACGTAGCTGTGGACACGGTCCACTATAAGATCTTCCTCTCTGGTAAGAGTGGAGTCGGGAAAACTGCTCTTGCTGCACGTCTTGCAGGCCTGAATATTCCTAATTTGCACTATGAAACCACAGGTAGGTCCAGAACCAATGGGAGTCAGTTGCTTTGAGAGTGAATCACACAATTAAAGGCTAATGAGATCACACAAATATTCATCCAATTCATCTTTTCACCAAGGTATTGAGACGACGGTGGTGTATTGGCCCGTGAAGTTGAGAGAGAATGGTCGAGTGCTTTTCTTCCGCCTGCAGCTGTGGGACTGTGGGGAGAACACCTTGCGTAGATTTGACCATTTGCTTCCTGTATGTATAAAATTGTGTTTTCACACAACACATTGTATTGAGTTATAAAAGAAACAGAAAAAGGACTACGCTCACATTATTCTAGATCAAAATAAATACCCTAACACCTTCTCCCAAACCTTCTGTAAGATCACTATTCCGTGTCTTCCAGGCCTGCAAGGAGCAGGTGGATGCCGTCCTTTTCCTCTTCTCCTTCACTGACAGAACGTCCTTCGACGATCTGTCAAATCAAATGGCTAAATGGACTGGGACGTCTGTGGGACGTGTTTTGAAATTGGTGGTCGGCACCAAGTATCCTCTTGTGCTCTTTTTTAAAACGTGAATGTTGACTTTATGAAACGGTTTCAATCAGGGGCTTATTTTATAAGTACTATATCAATACAGAGATGAGCATTTGTCCTTAATGTTTCCTTAAGATTTGACCTTTTCATGCACTGTGATGTGCCGGAGAGAGACGTGAGGGACTTCCAGGAGACGTGGAACTTGCGAGTGCTGCGTGTGGGCGGAGAGGTCAGTGACGGGCTGGGTGACGTAGCCCCACTTCTCAACTGCCTGGCGGAGAACCTGTGGCATCAGGACTGCGTTACAGCTGGATCAGACAACCATCATTCACAGCAGGAGACAGGGACTCTACTTTAAGGGGACATCATGAAAATCCCTTTTCTCAGTGCTCGTGCCCAAACAGCGTATCGGGAGTGCCTACCAACCCACAAACTGAAATAAGAGTCATTTTTTTGGGGCGCCCTGGACCAGACGTGTTCAACTAACCATTCAGATTTGAGCCTCTTCCAATGTCATATGCAGGCTCATTAGAATATACCGCCCTCCATCTGAGTATCTCCTGCCATGGATTAAGAACTACCGATGCAAAGGTGTGCCATATTTTTCTTGCAAGTCAATTGCAGATGTTTTTTTGGGGGAGGTGGTGGGGGGGTTCAAAGCGACAAAAGCTGAAATGGAAGGTTTCAGACAGTGGTATATGAATATGAAGACCAGTATATTCAGACACAGTATGAGATACCTGTATTTTGAACATTAAAGCATGTAAACAATCTAGTACAAAACCAAAATACAAATGAATTTGAAAATGAGCATAGGTCCCCTTAAATACTGAACATGATTTGTCAGTTGGCAATTGAAGTGAACTGGAGGTCCAGGAAAGGTCACCCCCTTTTAAGGGATTGCATTTAAAAAATAGTTTCAGATTTTTCTGGATGAGGAATGAAGCTGCTGATGAGATTAAATGGATTGTCCTCTAATGCTGTAATCACTGCAGTGTGTCTTAAAATACAATGCCCTGCTGACATAAGGGGTATCAATATCATGATATGAGACCAGATATTGTCTGGGACCTTTATGTTAACGTGATGACGCTAGAATAATGTGTAATTGGCCTCTTTTCCACAGTTTTTCATGGATTCCTGTTAATGTCATCTAAAAGCACTAACATGAGATATTGTCAGTATTTCACATTGAGAAGATTAGGGGCTGCTTATGTCAAGGTCTCTTGTTAATATCTTTAGTTGAGGCATTAGGCTGATTTGACAAAGTCAAACATTTAATAAAAAAAAAAAAATTAAAAAAAGGGCACATTGTTCAAAAAAGGTAAGTGAAAAAAAAGACATTTCCCAATAAAAAAAAAAAACAAGAAAATCATATCCTTACATGTGTCAATTTGTGACAAATTCAGTGCATGTTAAAATCCTAATTGTGTTGTATGGTGCTCTTGAGTGACATCAAAATTATTAAGTGCAGGCAAGTTTATATAAATCTTAAATGAACAAGTTATCAAATTCTTGCACTCATTGAAATGCATTAGTAATGTGCAAGTTAAACAGCCATAGTTTGTTTATAAAAAAAAAAAAAAAAGGCAGAATCATGTCTCGATCACTGTTCAGACGACAGCGCCTTCATCCACTCCTCTTTTTCTGACCTGCAAAACAAACAGACAAGAATGACAGCTGAATGGCTGCTTAAGGAGATGCATTAGTCATGAAAAAGAAATATAGAAGATGGCCACTTATACCTTGTGTGCGCAATAAGCATCATGGCGGTCGGTTGTCCGGTTTGACTCTGGGAGAGGTGCAACATGAAGGCGTGCGGGGGTAGACCCATGACCTTCGTATTCAGATGCTCAACATGCACATGTGAGGCAAATGCAGCATGATCCATAACCGTGAACCTCGGAGCCCTGACATGTTGCAGAGAGAGAAAACAGTGGGGTTTAAAGGCAAACTACAATGGGAGGACTATTCAGTGGATTATCAAATAAGAAAATAGGATGCGTGGTGTTAAAAATATAAATTAATCAGTAGTTAATTGCCCCATTTTGCAATCTGGTCAAATACTTTTTGGAGGAGATGATCAAAAGGTCATTGAAGAGGTGGAGGTAGATGCTGATGAATGACACTGTTAAGATGTGAAAGGCATGCACAGTCCGCTGCCTCATGGGACCATGGCGCACCAGAAAACGCTCGCTTACAACCAGGGGGACTGACTGGATGGAGAAAGAGGCAGTTAGTCAGAATGTATGGCAGACTTTATTCTGTTCTGTAACCGGCAGATGGCAATACATTTTTTTTTTTTTTTTTTTTTTAAAAAACAAAGCACTTGTCACCTTAACTTTGCCAAAGTCCAGCAGCATTTCCAGGCAGACCAGTTCCTCAATTTGTTTCATTCTTTGGACCCTCTTGTCACACTCTGTCACTATCTGGTCAGAGCACACCATACCCTTTTTTAATTTTCATAGTAACATTTTAAATGGCAATTAATCTGTTCAGCTCACGTCCAATAACAACCTCATTCCCCTGTTCAGTTCTGTCTTAGCATGAATGTGCCGCTTTGAACACTTGACTGTAAAACTGCATTACCTCATGGATTGCTTCTATTGCCTTTTCAAGATTTGAAACCGAGTCAGAATCTGGTGCAGTCAGCTTCAGGATTCTCTGAAATGAAAGAAAACCCAACAGAAGCCTTTAGTGGACTTTTATAACGTGTCATATGAGTTAAAACTATACATTTGGATGAATATGATTAAAATATCAGCTGCCTACCTCAAGGATAAGTTTAAGACGAGTGATTCTCTGAAAGGGAAGGACAAGGAATGACTTCAGGCTCATTCTCTGACACACTGGGTCACGCTCCAGCTTGTTGATGTAGTACAGAAAGTTTCTGTTCTGCTTCCTTAAACACAAAAAAAAAAAGATAGACGATTGATTAGGTCTTATGAAAGGTTGGTGTGGTGGAGTAAGCTACTAGCAGCGGTATCAAGTACAAAACAGAGACTTACAGCAGCTGGTTGACAAGACTCTCTTGGTACTTCATGTTGGTCACATATGGCACATAGAGTCTGTAGAACTTTGAGCAGTGCTGCAGCACAATGTCTTCGACCTGAGATATTAACACACACTCTCCCTGTCGCATTTCCAGATCTATAAGAAACCTAGAGGAGACGGGAAGACACCGGCTCAGCACACTCACAAAACCAGTCGCAACATAAGAGGTACATGTATGTGGAGCGCTCACTTTTCACTGGCTGCCATCACGGGTTGAATGTTGTAAAACAAAACCTGATGCTCCATTTGAGTCAGGGTCCGTTTCAGTACCGCTGATGCATAGAAATGATTGACAGCAATTCCGAGGCTATTTAGGTAAGACACTTCAGAGCTGATTAACTCGAACATCGACTTGAGGAGGAAAACAAGAGAACAAGAATTTGTTTTTAATTGAACATTCTGTCACACTAAACCTTAAAGAGTATTATACATAATGAATTTGAGATGATTCGGTTTCTTATCGTCAGCACATCCCATGAAAAAGCAAAACTGACTTTATCCTACCAACAGGTATTACCTGTTTAGTCAAAGCTCATAAACCTCCGGTGTTAAAAATACATAACGTGTAGACCTATTTCGTTGTTGAAAATAGTCCCCATGCAGCTAATGCACTAGCCGTTTATGAAGTTAGCGAGCCTTTAAACAAGAGGAATGGATGAAGAGGCCGTATGCACCGGATAGAGCTGAGAGGTAACAAAAGTTTTGAGATGCACTTAAGTCTTTTCCTGGGATTTGTTGACAATAAGAATATGCAAACACCAGACTCACCCTGTACAGCCTATATACTGTATTGAGATAAACATTCCAAACCAACATGCTAAATGTTAATGCTACACCCTTAAGTTACACGTAAAATTTTAGTATATAAAAGTTGATGTGCTAAAAATGTTAACATGGTAAAGGTTACATATAAAATGTCAGATGTCCATATGCTAAATGTAAGCCTATATAACGGGCACTATAACTGCTAAATGCTGTATGTTGAGCATTAGCATGGTTTACCAACAGTTACATGCCGACTGAAAGAAAAGGGAGAAGTTTAGCAATGTAGGACAAAATAAAGCTGCATGACAGCCGAGTGAGAGCATGAACCTTCCAGAAGGGTTCATTCTCTTGCCAAACCTAACACTTAAAATAACTGAATAGCTAAGTTGTCCCTCCACGTTACAGTCCTCCAATTTTCCTCCTGTGTGTAATGATGATTAGCGTCACAAGGCCAATCATTTTTTCTATTACTTCGCTTGGTTTCAGTTAAATAAGACTGCTCTAGAATACAACATACTGATTATAAGGAAGTGTAAAACATGAAATAGAGCTTTCCACACCTCCTGAAGCCGAATCTCCCTGGATGTCAAGCTGCTGAGCAGACCAGATTCCTTCACATCTTCTAGATCTTGCCAAAAGGTAGATGGAGTCACCCTGGCAGGGTGGGGTACAGGTGAGGACGGAGTCGCTTTAGGAGAGTTGAATTGATGGGACGCTACCGCAGAGCAGCATTCCTCAGTGAGATGGCAATGCACACCCGTCAGACATTGGGGCGTTATCAGTTCAGACACAAAGCGCTTGTTCAGTTTGTGCACATCATGTTTCAGCACCTGCACATCATTTTCCAGCGCCTGCAGAAAGTAGTCCTGATACAGGGGGACTGCAGAGCAAAGGAGGAAAAGAAGACACAGTACATTCCTATAATTGTTATACTGTTCAGTGACTGACAACATGGCCCAAAGAAAAAAGTAAACTTACAGAGATGTCTGAACTTTGACTGGAATGATATAGTCTGTTCCTCCTCGGCTGGAGCCGATGCCCTGGGTTTGTTGAGCAGGCCACATTTAGTTCAAAGTATAAAAGATTAGAACGCGCGTAAAGATTTAAAGCCTCGCTTACCCGTCTGTACTTTTATCCCGATCATCTAATGGAGACATTGGATTGTCCGCCTCAAGTCTAGGGACTGAGAACAGCTTGGGCACATGTACACTGTGCATTGGTTTCAAAGCCAATGTGTGCATTAACGCTACTGACCGGAGAATTGAAGATATGTCTGTGGGAGGACTAAAAAAGGTCAAAGATATTTAATCAGCGTTATGCTACAGACAAAGTTTACTGAAGTTTCCCCAGAGGCACCATGTGGTCCTTACCTGCAGTCCTCAAGCTGGTTCAGGGAGTCACTGCTCTCCCCAAGGCCTCCACTGCCCTGAGCGCTGTCAGATTCCAGAGAAGAGCCTGAAGAAAGTGCCTCGTTTGTACTCATGTTTTGCATTTTTTTTTAAATCAAATTATTTACTGGATGACTATCTCCAGAGTAGGAGTGTAGATTAGTGATAATGCGGCTGCTCAAACAGTGGTTGTTTTCATATGGGCCGTCAAATTGAGCCCCAACGCTTCAGTCTGGAACTGTTCTCCCACACAAGGCTGCAGTTGATGTGTGACCTTCTGACGCGTCCTTTATTTGCCTCCGAGCCACACCGCTGTATGCGGTCTGCGCGTCATTAGCAGTAATCACAAAGTGGAATCAGGTGTGGCTTTCTTTTTCAAGCTTCTGGCAATCTGCTTTTCGTAGGGCTAGCTTTTCCCCCATCTCAGTACAGACTAATTCAAACTCAATGAATGGTGGCTTGTTGGTCTTCTATGGTGATAAATGTAATATTTGGGGGTTTTAGAAGGTTGGTTGAACAAAACAAGCAATTTGTCAACGTCACCTTGGGCTATGGGGAATTCAGATAGAAAAATATGATTGGCAACACCATTTTCCCACAATGCACGGCACAAAGGAAATGGAAGAGCTTCTCACAGTTGGGGGAAAAAATTAATTTTGGATGGTGGTTTGTGAGCTTTGTGAACGCCTCAAAAACATAAAATGAACCATTAATCTGGAAAAATATTTTGCTTTGAAGTTAAAATGTCAATGACAAGTCACAGTTTGACGAGCATTAGGCCCAATCCCAATGTCCCCTTAAGGCCTCAAACCCTCAACCCTCAGAGACTTACTGACGTCACCTGTTAAATGGTTGAGTGTGAGAGACTGTGAGGGCGTAAAAAAAAAAATGATGTTGTGGGTATTTATTTTATACTTTTAACTTTCTGATTTGAACTTCTTCCAGGCTCTTCCCTCACAAAATGAGGTAATTTCAAATAATCTATTAATTGTTTTTGTCAAAACAGCTTCAATGACAAAATTTGATATCCTCTGATTTCATGTGTTTTTATGTTCCATCTTTAATGCTGTGTAAATGTAATATAGCAGGTTGAACACCCACGTGCTGTCCTCTTCGTTTACCTTTTTATTTTTACATCTTCATGCTTCCACTGGTTAATCGTGTTTAACGTCACATTGCAATGAATTGTGGGTAATTCCCTTGGGCAAAGTCTGCATCTAATGCTGACTTGCGGAAAGGGTTCATAAAGGGCTCAAAATGTCTGCCAGAGACTCAAACACTCAATGATTTGACAGTGGGACAGAACTAAACCCTCACGGACTTTGCGGGAGCGTGTCTCAAAGTCCGTGAGGGTGGATATTGGGATCGGGCCTTAGTGTATGTATTGTTTGTTTCCTGTTGTATCAAACACTTGGTTTAGTTGTGTAAATGTATTTTGTTGTTGCCGCCGCTTCGTACAGTATGTATAGAAAGAATTTGATGACGTGATTATTTACTGAGAAAGAAAAAAATAAATTCACACAGTGTACAAATACTAGTTCCATTTTATTTGCAATTTAAAATTTCATACAAGATAAAAGTAGATAATTCAATCGCCTGAACATTGTTGTTATATGACTCAAATAAAGCCATTAAAATCCTTGATATATGATGTATTGACATGAAAATATTCTAACAGATTACAAAATGAAAATGGATGATTTTAAGGTATGAACACACACTGTGATGATTTGACACAAAATAAAAAGGACTTTCTGAACAGGAGCTACAAACAGTTTTGGAACTACACATTGCAAAACTTTCCAACTGTGGAAAATAATACAAAACAATACAATAAACCTTCTGTAATACATACTGAATCGAAAAAATGCCATCTCTGAACATGCGTCAACAAACACACTTGTGGCTCTATTGATATTTTCGTGTGATAACGGCCGCGGATAAAGGTGGCTTCCACTTTTCTGGAGAAACAATTTGGAAAGGTAGCCCTTCTAAACTGTTGCAGTTCCCAAACTGCAGCTTTTCCATCATTGTGAAGGGGCTACAAACATAAAAATCAGCATGGTGCTTTACTCATCAACAAATTGCTTTAAATATCCATATTTGTGCCGAATGATCTACAGCTCACCATTGTTATTCGGGAACGGAGAGCAGAACTAACTCTACTCCACTTTGAGAGGTTTTTATTGATGCTCCACAACAGTTTTATGACACATATTAAAGGTGAAATTATAATAATGTTCAATGGCTAAATAATCAATCATACACTGGGCATTTAATAATGTGTCAAGGTTGGATGACAAAACAAGAAAAAAACAAACAATCTACCATACCAAATCTCTAAAAACCAATGAAATGGGTGGCCACCCAAAACATCTGCATGCAAACACACCTCACATATCTGCAATATCCAGAAACGTATTACCAGTTGTCCTTTTTGTTCTTGGATATTCTGTACGACAAACCAAGAGACAGCATTTCCCTGTGTTTATACGTGCTCCCTGCTAAGCTGGGACTGAAACATCGGGTTCAGTAACAAGGTATAAATTAGACAGATGCTGAGTTGGGAGGCTGGGGACTCTTATGACTAGTTATGAGTCTTGGTGGGCACAGTGATACTGCGGGCTAGTAGTGCCAGCAGAGCTAGCTCCACAACCCCACGGGCTTGTTCCAGTGCCTCTGCAGCCTCCCTGGCAGAAAACCCTGCTGCCTGGATTCTCTGGATGTGCTGAGCTGGAAATTGTTCTATAAAGGGATGTGAAGAAGGGAGAAGAGGGGCTGGAGATGTAAGCTGGGGAGCCTGAGCAATTGGAAGGGAAGAGGGGGGGGAGGCGCTAGAGACTTCCTCAGGTGAGCCCACTGCCATAGACAGGGGGCTGAGAAAAGTGTCCTCAGTTTGGAGGCCAGGAGTGTCTGGGGTGTTTGTGCCAGAGGCTCGTCCATCTGCAACCCCTCTCCCCTGCTGTCCCTCAGGAGGTTCCCTAAACTCCAGGTCCTCTGCAGGATCAGGAGGAACCTCTGGCTCAGGCTCAAAACTGCTGATGTTATTCACGTCGCCTTTCCCGCACCTATCTGCCCTCCTCTCGACGGAGCCATCTGGACACTGCGGCGGACCGTGTCCCTCCACAGTCTCTGCTGTATCCCCGCCCAGATGCTCATCCTGGCCAGAGAGGTCGGACACAAAACACTTAGATGGTCCCTCATTAGACACAGCAGCAGCATGGTTGGCTTTGGCATCGTTTGGTTCTGCACCGACTGAGATGGCAGTAGAGGGGATCCGCTGGGTGTTTTCGGGCGTGGGGGTGCATGGCTCGGGGGCCACTTCCTCTGTTTCCTGATTGAATGGATGCGAGGGGGAGCAGGAGGTGCTGTGGTTTTGGGACTGAGCACGGTTGTTGGATACCAGCAGCTCATGAAGTTCCATCAGAGCGGCCGCTAACGACGGGATGCTGTCGGAGCTGGAGCAGTGCTCTCCCTCAGGCTGGTCCCTCTCGGAGGACATCACGCCCTGGGAGGCAGTGGGGGACTCCATTTCAACCGAGTCCGGTTGGCTAAGAACACTCAGACAGGCTTCTGTGGCAGTAGCGGTGTCCGTCTCAGTGGCCTCCTGCTCCATGGGTTGAATGGGGGAAAGTTCCTCAGGATGGGGGAGCTTGGGACTGTTCATCACCTCATCTGATTCAGCATTCCCCTCTGTGTGGCCAGGCTGTACCGTACCCCCCGGATACCGGAATACTGTAGTCGTGTCCGCAGGAGGGGTACATGTACGGAGGACGTCTGGTGGGGGACTGGCTACAGGGGGCACTTTGGAGTCAGTATGAACAGACAGAGGGTGAGGGTGGATCTGATTAGGTGTAAATCCAGCATCCTCTGCTGAGGAAGAAGGCAGAGGAAGCCCCTGGTGGCCAGGTTGGTCATGGCACAGCCCTGGTGCTGAGGCCTGCTCCATGGCGGCCGGGTCAGACTGAGAGCGAACCAGGGTTTGGGGCTGGCCAGATGAAGGGCTTTGGGAAGGGGAGGTGGATGAGGACGTTTGGTCTAAGGTTCTGGGTAATGTAAATGGTGGGGGCTGCGGTGAGGTAGTTTGTCCATCTGCAGTGTCTATTGTAAGAGAAAATATAACTGGGAGTGAAACAGTGTGTGGACCCCTCTGGAAGCATTACTTTGGATAATATGCATTTAAGGAAACAACCCAAAACACAAATGTTGGTAACTGTTGCAGAATTCATGAATACCTGGTGTGTGCATTTACATAGTTTGTGACCTGTGCTACTTTTTCCTATGTTTAACAGTTATATGTATTCAGAATAAATACATGAATACTTAAGAAACAAAAGTACATCAATTAAACAATCCAGCAGCAAAACAGCAGCAAAATAAAAGACATAAATAGCAATGGACTTAGCACTCGCAATGGTCTTGTGAATTTGCAGTACCTGGTTGGTAGGTCTCTCTCCAGCTGTCTCCAAATGCATCAGTGCTGTCCTGCTCAGGGGTTAGGGCGCACACAGCACACATCATGCAAAGGGACGGAGAAAGTTAGCGGTCACACACACACAGAGCATGCACCAACCTAAAAGCCTTTTCACACACACAGATGTGAGAAGTGTCATCCCAAAACAACTTGAGCCTATGTCCTAACGGAGAGGTCACAGTGTAAATCACATAACCTGTCACTGAACCTCAGAAAACTCAATTGAGGTCACGTCAGAACGACATTTGATCAAACTCCCTGAACCATGATAATCAAATCAAGACCTAAATTGATTGAACAACTGATTGATGCCTCTTCTTCTCTGGTGGAGGATTGCCTCATTCCCCAATATGGCTGCTGTAACAAAGAGTCACCGCAAATTCATTGCAACTTTATTGCCGCCGCCGCCTTTTGTTTGAATTCCATTTGCTATGTGCAGCCATTACCGGACATGACTGGCCGATGGAAACAATAACAACGACTAAGTGTATCAATGGCAACAGCACAAGTGTCAATGTAAGCCTTGAACAGCATTAAAAAGGGAAACACTTTCATGATTATGTTTTGACAATCTCAAAAGTTACAACACACCAACTGGTGGAGAAGGCGCCTCTTTCTGCTGACAGTCAACCTCAGACAGATGCTTTTATACCCAAGTAGGAGAGGGAGAGAAACTCCTGTCGCAGAATGTGTAACTTTATATCTCCATATTGTCATATATTGTGACAGCGTATGTCTAAACTGTTAATGGAAAAAGTAATCAATCAAGAATGTCTGCTATGTGTTAATCCAGTAAAATAAATACCTGATAGACCACAAAACTTCACATGGATGCTTAAATCATCTAAAAATCCAATACTGCCACGAAGCCCTCCTGCTCAATTTTTTGTTTGTTGCCAAAATGGACTTGTACACTCAAGAGATATGGTGGGATATAAAGAATAGATACAGAGGTATAAACGGAATGACTGACTGGTCAACACATGGTATATTTTGTCATATTGCCCAAACACACTGAGATGAGATGACAACAGCCAGCTACAGTCAACCACCATTGGCATTCCGGGATGCTAATATTTGTGTCGGAGCAAGCGGTTCGACCTACAACTGTAGGATGTAATGTGACAAACGATTCTTAATAAGAAAACTCGAAAAAAACGAAATGCAATTCTGTAATGCTGCTGATATCGTACTGATTTACTGTGGAAGATAGTTCCTCCAAAGTTCCTCTTGATACAAGTGTTTAAAAACACAGAAAATGACGACAACGTCACACCCACAAAGAGCAGCTAAAAACTAGGCAAAGGCATAAGACTGCTCTGTGGTATGTCTGCTAATTGACTATTATTTCAATTAACTATCTTATAGAGATAAAGGTTGCTAAAAAAGTGATAATTAAATAACCACCACATATAAATAGTTTCAAATAATAATAACACGTGCCTTTCACATAACCCAAAGCCACTCTGCATACATGAAACAAGCCAAAAACAAACCAAATCACGTGTTTCCCTTTAAGAAGCCTGATCTTAGCCAAAAACTCATTTGTCTTTTTGCTTATATTTTACTGACAGACATCTCTCAATTTCCGGACCTCATCTGATTTTAAAGCATATTTAATTTGCTGAGGTGATGACATTAAGTGATCATGTGACGGAAATTTCAGATGACTGCATAAATGGGGTTGAGAGTAAGAAGCTTTAAGTGGCGCATGCAAATGTTCTAACTCAGCTGAAACCAGCCCAACAGGCCGAAGTGCAGAGATGAGACTGTTTCTTACCACTTTCCTGTATTGACCTCTGAAGTGCCTCTGCCAGTTCTCTGTCTGCTAGCTCACTTGGACGGGCGTCTTCATGCCCCTCTGTTCCGTATGCCAGTCGGGCACACTCGGGCAGCTCTGCCTCAGACAGGAAGCGAGTCTCTGTGCCTGTGGTGCCTATTAGAAGGAAGTTCTTCTTCAGGTCGATCGAACACTACAAGAAATTCAGGACAAATAATGCACACAGATATTCTTCAACCGTCTTGTACATTGAGTATACAAAAAACTGAAAATGGAAACCTCCAATATGCAATTAATTCCAATACTGTACTGCACACTTTGATCAGGTAAAATGGGGCTCACACCTGATGTCTCTTTAGCATATCCAGGCCAAGCAGCATGTCCATTGGCTGGTCCTCCAAGATGGAGAAAGAACACGGAAGGAAGTCCCCCTCTATCTGGACCTGAGCTACATGAGTGCAGTGAGACAACACAATTTAAACTACACTTGAAATGTCATGCAGAGACTTAAATATGGAGGCAAAAGCATACGATCAAGGGGGAAATGATTCTGCCTACCCAGAATCCCACAATCTCTGGCTCATTTTATATCTGTGTGCAGTTTTAAAAAAGGTACATTGAATGGTAAGCGAGTTGGTTGATAGCTGCAGGAATTTACTTTATATTTGATAAACCGTGTTGACAGTGTTTCCTTCTGAGCCATTTCATACCCACACATTGTACAAAATAATCAACACTTAAATTATCATTTGGAAGTATTTATTTCAAACCATAACTATGGATAAATGTGAATAGGAAGTGGTTAAAGACATCCAGTAATTGTGCTAAGCTAAGCACATTTTCAAGTTTGTCTGTTGGTAAGTAATCAGAAAAAAATGAAATATCATACCTTAATCTTTTGCTGGAGACTAGTCTGATGTTACATATTGTTGCTAAAAAAAAATCCTTCAACACTCACCCAAATGAACTCTGCCAATGATCTTCTGGGTGCCCACTCCCTTGGCAATTCCGGCCCAGCGACGGTCCACCAGCCGCATGATGTTACAGCGCTCGGCACACGCTTGGCTCATGATGGTCATCTGGGCTCCTAAAAACAAGAAACGTCAGGGCTCTACAAAATTAGTATTTCTAACCAAAAAAAGCCTGTGCAATGAAGAGGGGAATACAAGGCTGTGTAAATCCAGATAGTACAATTAGCGTATCAAATATTTCTGTTTAGATCAGATGGCTGAGTTAAACTGGTCTTGTAAAGATCACAATGGGAATGAGATCACAGATACAAGCGGCTGAAATGCGAGCCGATGGGAATCAGTCTATTATTCGAGGACAGTAAATGCAGATACTGATGCAATTAATCAAATGTATATGTTGAGCCACAAACGAAAACTAAACCATAAGATAGCACACCAACATTTAAGTACCATTCTTGTTCATGGCCAGAAAATTGTAACTACTTTAGGATTCAATGCTCATTACCTGAGTCAACGAAGGCTTTCACAGGGTGCCCATTGACTTTGCAGTTAATATAGAGCATAACCACCTGCCCGAAGCTTTCTGGGGCCTCCTCCATTGCAATGGTCATATTTTCTTCCACATTGTGCTGCCTGGAATGTGCACAAAGTCATGGATAAGAGACGTTAAATTGGAAAAAGAATGGTAACATACTGCCTCACTGCCGTGAGTAAGCTGCTTTCTCTTATGTTAGCGGCAAATAGTACGGTTAAATTCATGAAAATTAAAAATATAATTTTATTACAAATTATTACATAATATCTGGTTACGGAAGTAAAACCGAGGCTGTACCATGATGAAGATGAAGGTGTTGTGTTATGAATATTCACATGTGGTGAACAAATCTATAGTTTCTGCACCATACCTGATGTCCTCCTCAATCTTTGCTTGGGCATCCAAATCAAAAGGATCAGCGGTCAGAAGTCTGATCCTCTCTTGCTCTCTCTTGGCTCGATCCTGCTGTTGCTCCAGCAGCACTTTGGTGAAACGCTCTGAGGAAATAGACAGTTACAATAACGTGACTGGTTCACATCTCGAGACAATTAACAGAAACCGTGGCACTGCAACGTCACCAGCTCTTGTTTTTTTGTTTACCCAAGTCTCCGCTTAGCAGGGCCTCAGCAAGTGGCGGGTTTCGCTCCTTGAGGAGTGAAAGCTCATGCGGATTGGATAATAGCATCTGCTGAAGTAAGGCAGGGTCATCAAGCCCCTGAGGAGAGGAGCCACGAAAGGCCATTGGCGAGGAAGATTGTGCGGCACGCTGTGGCTGCTGTTGAGGCTGCGGCTGCGGTGGCGGCGGCGGCTGTGAAGTCTGTTGCTGTTGCGGCATTATGGCACCACGCTGACTAGTTGAAGAAGAGGTGCCGGGGATTGTGATGGAACGAAAGTCAATATGGGGCAGACCTGAGGAGCACAAAGGATAAATGGTGAGATATTTTGCATTTACAAAAACTCACTAAATATATGATGCATTGATCTTTTCTATATTTTCAATAGTGTTGCCTTGTGTTGTTTTCTCACAGTTCCTAGATGAATGACTGCTTTTTTAAATGAACACTTTTCTCTTTCTGTAAACTTAATCTACTGTCCTCATACTTATGATGCTGGTCTGCTGGTCGCTGATTAGAGCAAGTGGCAGTAATACAGGTTGGATTAATTAATTTGGATGTGAAACATCAATAAATACCAGCATTTTTGTTTTTTCCTGTCTCAAAGTCCCAACCCATCACCTGGGATGCAAAAGCATCAAACCACCTTCATATTCAGTAATTTGCATTTTAAGTGGAACTTGGAAACAGATCTAAATGAATAGCTTTTGAATAATTTCAAAGAACATGTGCGTTACCTGGAAAGGCTGGTTGAGTTGGTGGTGGCCTTCTGTCAGCTTGCCTGAGAACCACCACATCTCCATCCTTAACCCCATAGGTCCCCAAGGCACGGGTGTGGTCTTTTAGGAGCTGTTCTACATATGTGATCTGTTCATGGAAAAATAAAAAAATTAATTTAACATCGAACAGAAGATTTGCTTCTGTTGTATTTGACGTGGATAATTAGATTTTAGTATCCGCTACTGAATAAGTTAAGCATACTCAATATAGATATTCATATGAGATATTTCATTACATCATATTATACAGTTGTTACAAAATGCTGCAGTCATAAGGTGGCACTTGCCGTTGCAAAATCTACTTTTCAGTAAGTAAATCAGACAGTACTAATTAATGTTCGGGCTATAGTTTCAATGTTTAGCCAATTCAGTGTTCTACATGACAAAGACAACACACCTAAAGTATATATTACTGTTATGGTATCAATGTATTGGTTTCAGGTGAATTTATGACCCTCACTTTGCAAAATCTAAGACTATTAACTTGCTACTGTTACAATAATTGTATTCACACACCCAACAACTCACCACTGATCAACTCAGTGAGATTTATGGGAGGTAACACGTCTTTATGAAGATCATTAACGTTAGTTTGATTTTCGGTCAACGTGGGCCAGTTTAAGGCTTCCCAGCGAGCCGAAGGTTTGTAACCCTTAATAACCGTTGTGTGCACAAGTAAACGGAGTTTCGCAACGACGCGTCCAGCAAAACTCCGATTCATGCTAGCAAGTCGGCTAGCTAGCTGTTAGCTAGGTTAGCTCCCAGGCTAACTACAGCGAGCCGGGTCCTACCTGGATTTCTCCAGCCGGGATTCCTGATTCTAGCTCACAAAGTGCTATGAAGTCTCTCAGCTCCAGCTCGGGGGATACATCGAGGGCGAAGGTGGTTTCTGGGCGATCCCTCGGCGCGCAGAAAACGGTGACCAGCATCGCTTTTTTGTGTCGGAATCTCTAGACAAACCCGCTGCAACAGAATGCGGTTAGTGTGGCTCCTTGTTTCTCAGGGGGGAGAACCCAGTTATTGTTTTGATTTCCACTGTTTTAATACGTGTTTCAGAGCAAGAAGCGCCCAAATGGAAACTGATTTTACACCTTAAAGACAGCGACTGCTTTCCACTTACTGGTTTCACGTCTGGCGCGTCAGTTTCTCTTTTAACAACTCAACAACATTAGGTGTTGCTCAGTGTGCCGCATTTCATCCAGCTTCCTTTTCGACATGTCGCAATACAGAATCTGCAGTCGTGAGTGATTTCTTCTTCTGCTCTCGAAAACCAGCCAAAGGGACATTACTGCTACCTACTGGATACTTTGAAAACTACACATTCAAGACGAGGCATCATGGAACGTGGAATTATTATTATAAAGGCCGTAATTTCACAATTATATATATAGACATATACACAAATGATCTCAACCACGTCTTAAGTAGTTACCTGTTGTTTATGACTGTATCTTTTATACTTCACTCTAGATGTAAATGTGGAAAGAAAATGATGTGTATATATATATATATATATATATATATATATATATAAAAAAAAAAAAAAAAAAAAAAAAAAAAAAAAAAAAAAATATATATATATACGTGTGTGTGTATCTGTGTGTTTGCCTGTGTGTTTGTGTGTCTGTGTGTATCTGTGTGTTTGCCAGTGTGTTTGCCTGTGTGTGTATCTGTGTGTTTGCGTGTGTGTTTGTGTGTGTGTAGGTCATTTACTTTCCCACAAGTTGTGGCATGTTGATATATAATACTAAAGGTAGGCCTATTGTTTGGTGTAGCCTACTTAATGACACAACAAAGTCCAGATATAGGACTTATGTGTGGACATAAACATAAAAAAGATAGATATAAAGCAGGATTCTACAGGTTTATTTATACCGGTAGACTTTGGTGCTGTAACCTTGGGTTTGCATTTTATATAACTCTAACAGAAAATTACACCAGCAAACCATTTCAGAAATACGCAGTTTTTAAAAGACAGATAAAAATCACTCAGCACCCAATAATTTCTCCTCTGGTAAGCACCTCAAATTTATTCTGTTTTTTGCATAATAACTGCACAGACGTAACCCAATAGAACATCAAACGTGAACTATAACTCCACACTGAAACAGAAAATGTTTAGTTTTCATTTATGTGTTACTTCACCATAGGTGCAGTCCCATTATCTACAGACTTAGTTTTCTGTGCATTGGTAACGAGGATGAGAAGATTGCACATGGCTGGATCATTTATTATCTAGTCAGTCTTGTGTCGTAACGTTAATTTAAACACTTTTTCAAGTCTAGGGCACGAGATAAAAACTAATTTATTTGTGTCTACAGATTTTTTTTTTTATTCCACATATGCCTCATCTTTTTGCCAAATTATGAGAATACAAAAGTGTACTCCTTTTAGAAAGCATATAGAGTAGAGTGTATTTTTAAGTCCCTACACATTGACAGTCCACCAGCATTGACATCTCCTTAACTCTCCAGTTAGTTTTCCTACTCCTTTGTCAAAACATTGCACCTTGAACTTAAAGTGAACTTGATTTGACTGTATGACTGCTGAATTGTAAAAAAAATAAAAAAAGAGTACATGACGACATATGGAATAATGAAGTGCTGAAAAGTTCTTCACTGATACAGTACAAAGTCACGTTACAGTCTTAACTTTAGTACTTGTAAATGGGTTGTCCAAACTGTACGAGCAGGAAGCAAGGAAACTTGTTATGTTGTGACACTACAAGACCAATATTGAATGTTCTACTTCCCTGACATGCTATGAAACCTCTCTCGGAGTTTGTTGCTTTTGACACTGTCTCAGGAGCAAAATGTCTTTGCGGGAGATACTTTTTACTCTCCTGCAGTTATATACCAGAGAAGAAATGGCCTGATTAAAATATTCTGTGATGTCAGAAAGAGACAAACAATGGACAAATCTTTGCAAATAAATTCACTTCAGATCAGATTAACTTTATTCCAGGGATGTCAGCTCAGCCTGACTCATCACATCATGTGAGGTACTTATCACTTGTTATGTTTATGTTAATATTGTATCAAGATTACAACTACTTAAACATAGATAGCCATAGATATATCTTGTGTGGATGTCCTATTTAAATTGTTTTTCGTAATTTCACTGAGCGACAGCCAGCTAAAACTAGCGGAGGTGTATTTTCAACATCCGTTTTTGTTAAACACGTAGGCATTTGTGTGGTTGTATCTTGCAGATTGATCAAGAATGTGTGGTTATTTTCCATCTGCTCTTTTATTCTCTATCCTCAGGTACTATGTCATGTTCTTACTGGCAAAAAAACAAAAAGCTGCATAGTTTCCGATAGATAAACCACATGGTTTTTACTTATTTTCCTATTGTCCTGAATGAATAAAGAAGCCAAGATGTTTTTTTTAAAACATGTCAAAGTAGCTCTGTTCTTATTAAACATGACGACATTCTGTTTCTAAAAATGTTTATAGTTGAGCAGGCTGCAGCACAAATGTAAAATAATTGTCTCTTATATCAGTTTTGATGTCTGTTGCTTTAATGAACAAAGTATATCTTATCAAACAGACTTGTGATTATTTATTTCATATCACTCAAATTAACTTCAGTATTTAATGATTTGTCAAGTAACATCAATAAATATATATTTGTTTGTAAAAAATGAAGTGAGAGATTTAAAGGGTGTTTGAATAATATATTGTGTGATTTATCAGTGTAGATTGTAACAGGCGTCGTCTGTGAGAAGGAAGCATTTATCCTCCTTCATCATGGAAGTAGAATAAAATAATAATAATAATAATACAGTATCTTAGAAAACCCACTATGCGCTCATCATTGTTAGGTTTTCAGGTGACAATTATTTTGTCACTAAAACGTCTTTCTGGTCTTTTACAAAAAATGTTTCTTTTCTATGTTATATAAAGTAGCACAGGTTTGCAAAATATTGTAATATACATACATGTATTGTTTAAAACATTTCTAAACAGAAAGCACAATTTGAACCAAATCCCAACATGGCAAATAAGAACCATTCACATGTTAAGTGTCCATTCTTGATCTTGGAAACCGTAGTCTGACAAAGAAAAAACTTAACCCAAGGTCTGGTTGCCAGCTTTTCCCAATAACTATGCTGTACAATTATTTGAGAGTTTCTGCTTGTTTAAATTCCTAAAACAGATAACACATAGACCGAATAATGCGTGAGTGCTAACTTGCAAACTGCAAGTTATTAATATTCTTATTTCACTTTTTTTACATTCTCATTGCAAAGTATTAAAAGCACGACATTATAATATATAATATGTCTGGGGTTATTGGTGTACTCACTCCTATTTATTACATCAAGCCTTAAATGTTTCCAGCAGAAAAAATAAAAAGGGTTGTGACATCATATTGTGTTAAAAAAAAACACATGTGGGATTTTTTACCTCTTTATAAGGTAGTGATTCCAAGTCTGGGGTGGTTTTGTCTCACTCTCTGTGGTCTGTCATACAGGAAACACTTAGCGGCACTCGTTGGCACTGAAGTATTGAACATGGTTCCTTTCAAACTGCTTGTATTCACCTTAACTTCTTATGAACTCATTGTTTATTTGGATGCCAGGATAAGTTGCCCAAAAGGTAAAGTATGACTTTCTTGTACTAATTTCCCTCTTCATTCTGGATAATGCTGTAGAATATACTACCATTTTTAGCTTTACAACTTCTGCTTATTCTGTGTGTGCTTTTGACATTTTAATAATCCAAGGACAAAGAGTAACTCCAAACGGAACTAGTTGTAAAGCCTGCCCCAGCGACGCTTTCCAGCCTGTAGACAATGATTCCCAAATCTGCAAACCATGTACAAAGTGTGATGTTGGTAAGTTTTAAATCTTTGGAATGATGGATTTTACACACAAAAATCCCAACACAATACTGTGAGCAACAGCTGAGAAACCTACATGATATTTGACGAGCTACAGCACAATGAATTTGTTAATAGAGCCAAAACTTTGCATCAAACTGGTTTCGTATGAAATGTGGTTCACTTTGTGCTGAAGAAGAAAGCTTGTGATCATGTGATCCCATTTTTTTGTCGTTGTAGCGTCGGGAAGTGTTGTTAAAGAGATTTGCACAATAGAGACAAACACAAAATGTCAGTGCCATGGAGAATTTGTTCCCTGGGAAAGTGATTCTTCCATTTGCAAATGTGGAATTGGATTTGATCTGAAGCATACAGAATGTTCAAAATGTGAAGAAGGATATTTCAGTGCGAGAATCAACTCCCGCTGTCAAAAATGGAAAGAGTAAGTCTGCTGTATTAATGTGTTTTTTAAAACTCTGAACACGCATATATACATATATATATATATATATATATATAGACATATACACAAATTATCTCAACCACGTCTTAAGTATGTACCTGTTGTTTATGGCTGTATCCTTTATACTTCACTCCAGATGTAAATGTGGAATGAAAAGGAATGGAACCAGATCCTCAGATGTCGTCTGTAATGCAGAGTTACAGGGGTGTAGGGATGCAAGTAATACTGGCATCCCTACACCAAGTAACACTTATATCACTACAACCACCACATCAAACAAAATGGTTTCTTTAATCACACGCTTAACATCCCATCATTCACACGAGAGGGACCATACTCAAAGGATGCATACGATCACCAATACCACCACCACCACCACCACCACCACGGCTGCTCCAGGACACACAGACCCCGGCATTGGTACAGGTAAAACATATGCTGCTATCTTTTTACGACACAACCTCAAAAAGTTATAAAGCTCATTAAGTAACCTGTAGCTTGCTTGTCTTAATCAGGTATGGCCTTCCTCATACTTGGAATTATTGGACTGCTTGTACTGACCGCTGTGATCTGCAAGCTGCACATTACTCCTCATCCAATAACACCAAGTATGTTTCATGATTCAAAGGAAAGTGATTCTGCACTTGAAGGAAAAGTGTGACATTTTGGGAAAAATTCGGTATTTGGTTTCTTGCTAAGAGTTATGAGAAGACTGATATCACTCGCGTGTTTCTAAGCTGAATATGAAGCTACAGCCAGCAGGGCGGTTAGCTTAGCTTAGCACAAAGTCTGGAAGCAGGGGGAAACAGTTAGCCTGGGTCTACCCAAGGTAACAAAATCCACTTATTGTACTAACACCTTTAAGGCTCGTTAGTTCACTTGTTGTTTGTTTAATTCTTACAAAAATCAAAGTGTAAAAACGACACATCCCGTTGTTATGGGGGATTAGATGCAGGACTATTTCTTCGTACTGTAACTTCCCAGAGTCCCCATTAGGTTGCCACCGAACCAGCAGGGACTCAAGGACTCCTGTTTACCGTCTTTCAGCTAAGCTAAGCTAACTGGCTGCTGGCTGTAGTTTTATATTTGCCATAGAGACAAACATGAAAGAGGTATTGATCTTCTCATCTAACTCTCGGCAAGAAAGCGAACAAGCATTTTTCCTAGTCCGTTGACCATTAAACTCCTTGCACATGTTAAAGTGAAAGACATTATTTCTTGGCAGAAACTCATTGCTACAATGAGTATGAATGTTTTTCATTGTTGTAGGAAACATATTATTTTTGTTCTTTTCAATGGTTCACAGGAAATTGCCCACCTTTGCTCCTTCATTCTTCATTCTTTACCGAGGACATTTTAAAAGACAAGGAATGTAATTGTGGATATAAAGAGTACATGTTTTAAATCAATTATGCTTTAATTTTTGTGTTTCAGAAAATGACTCATTGTGTCGGAGGCCAGTTGAGGAAAGCGGCGAGAGCAGTCTGTCCTCTCTCAAACTGAACCCAGAGGAGCACTGAGGTCTCAAATTAATCTGTCAACTAAGGCTGTGAATTATTGGATCAGATAATCATCACACGGATAATTTCATACTGAAGAGTATTATGATTTTTGGAACTATGTATTTGTTAAAGAAATGTCGTCACGATAATATTCCATTGCATTGCTATGATTTTTGGAACTATGTAATTAATAAAGAAATGTTTTCAGGATAATACTCCATTACACCGCTATAAAGTTAAGACTAATTGCTACAGAAATGCTTTCAGAATAAAGACTGCTTACTGTGTCTGTATTTTAGCAGGTGTATGCAGTATGGTCAATATTTCACTTCTGTTTGTTCTGTTGTAATAGAATATTGTGCAAATTATGTGAAAGAAACTTGTTGTCCTTTAACTATCACTTTATGGTTAGATAGTAAAAGGTATTTTTTTCTACTGAAGATGTCATGTTTTCTTTAGTAAGATAATTTTACTCAAATTTACTTTCTGTATATCCTTGATATTTATAACAAATTTGCAGATTGTTTACAATAACCTCAGAGACCATATAGTATTTTATATTAAAATTCCTTGTTTTCCTTGCTGAAATGCATAATATATATATACATATGTTTTGATGCTTTTTCAAGCTTTATGACTTTATATATAGTGATCTGGTTTAATGGGGCAAGTGACGCGAGTCTGAGAAATAAACATATGAACAGTATTGTAGTAAAAGTAGTAACAATCAATGTCTATGATTATGAATGTCTGGAGAGTGTTAAATGAATACATTTTACTATCTTCACGCAGTCTGTCTGTCTCTATTTTTTCATGTTTTGTTGATTCAGTTCCGTTCCAACAGTAGCAGATCTTTAAAGCTGAGAACAATCCTTTCAGTGGTGTGTGGGGTTGAGGGAGATTCCCCTGTGCCTCTTTTTTCCCACTGAGAGATACTTGCTCTCGTGTTTTTGTTTCAGCCATTGAAAAGATTGATGTCGTAAATGTACAGACTTTCATGTTGTTCCCCAGATCAGTACAGTCAGAGGAGTTATGAAAGCATACCCTCATTATTTGTTTTCTCTAATGTTTCGCTAAGAAATCAGACAAACAAGCCTTCAAGTCACAGGTGGCTTGTTGCGTATCTGGCAGGCTCTATCTGACTAAATCTACTTGGTAAAGGTTTAATTTGGTTACAGCTCACTGATTCCTTTGACTGCACCCTCTGTTGGAATAAACTAACATTTCTTAGTTAAAAACTGTATCCAGATAATTTACTTAGGTACAAGACATCAATACAACAATGTAAAAATACTCTGTCACAAGTAAAAAAATACAGATGTTTTAGCAGTACAATGTGAATGTGAAAGTATGAAAAGTAAAAGTACTCGGCAGAATTTAATTTGACAATTATCATATACCATATTACCATATAATAAGAAATCACTAGTTTAACCAAAATGTTTGTTTACATATGGAGGCAGATCCAAAGAGAAACAACATCTTCTGAACCAAAAATGAGCCTCTTTGTGTTGCTCCACGTGTTTTGTCTCGTAGTGGTGATTCACATTGTAATCCTTAAACACTGCGACCTGTTCTCCACAAACTAAGCACACGGCTTCGACTTCATAAATAAATACTTAGACGTCCATGTTTAGTTAAACACTCTACACTCTCTGTATCAAGCTGTTGATACATGTTTGAGGGCTGACAGCTAACTCCCATCTCCTGTAAACTCAGTTCAACACATCGCAGTGACGCTGCTCATCGCACACACTCACCAACGTACCAACGTACGGAAATTGAGAAAAAACCCGGCAGCAGTCGCCTTAAAAATAAAAGCAATGCAGCTGTATAATGTGCATCATGTACACTTATTTACGTTTTATTCCTAATTTCCCATTGACCTCCCGCGGGCCGGCCAGCGACAGTGCCCAGGTCTGCTCTAAAACGTAGTGGAGTAGAACTAACGTATCATAAAACTTGAGTGCATTGTACTTAGTAACTTTCTTCACTGTTTAAACAACAGCAAAATAGTTGTTATCTGACCGTTATTGTAAAGCATGTTTTTTTGTCAAATATTTTGTCCCTGATTTTTTTTCCTCTTTTTTCAACAAACACTGTGATGTCCTGAGATGTGTGAATACATATTTGGCGTTTTGTACAACTGAACTACCCAACAGAGAGTATGCACATGCTGTACACTGGAAACAGTCCTTGCTGACACTTTCAGTAAATGTCAGTGAACCAGAAAGTTGGTGGTTTAGAGGAAATATGTATGGCAGGCTAACCAAACCCTTCCTTTTTGTAGAAATAGCTGCAACTTAACTTATCGAATAACAAGAATTAATGCCAATAACTGAAAATAGACAACAATAGATAACGTCCTCCAGACAGAATGCCATACCATAACGTTTCGTGAGTTTTCATATTATCACAATCTACAAGAAGTAGGCGTCACAGCACGTCTTCCACCCAACCTAACCACATTACCTTCGGAGTGGTGTGACGGAAACTCTTGCTATCTACAGTGTCTCTATCGAACTTTGTGGTTACACAATGACGATTCACACTGAGAACTACGTAAATCAGTACGTCTATGCTTATCTCAGATCCTGAAGGAGGTTTCAAACATGCGACCATGTGGTTGTGAGTGAATGTGAGTAACTGAGGGAGAGGTAAATGTAGTGGTGGTACAGTTTTGATAGGTGTGATGTCAGCTGGGGGATTTCACTACAACATTTACCAAAACACATGATTTGGTGTTACTATTGTACACCGTACCATAATCTAAGGCAGGGGTTGCAAATTGTGCCAAGTAGAAGCTTAACCAATGGTACACCTGCATTAAGTTTGCCAGAGATTTCTTTGGAAAATGTTGAAAGTGTGTTGCATTTGCCAGGAAAGCCCCTCCTACACCAAATGACAACAAACCGACACTACACTACACTACAAGTTGACAGCAGTAAATTCTTTACAAATTATAATGCATTTCTACTCCTGCATCTTAGAAGCTACATAACCACCAAGTGAAACCAGATGTTTTCACTGTACAATGAACCACAAACCAACAACAACAAAAACAATCCTAACCACGTTTCACACTTTTGATAAGCCTGAAAAACGAGGACCTGTTTTACATTAAATTATAATATGCAGGTTGCTTTTATTGTGTCTTTACCCTTTATAGGCTTTGGGTTTTCCAGAAACCAAACTGAGTCATAGTCAGAATATTGAAATTGCTTATGGCTGAGTGTCATGGCTTCTTAATGTCAAGTTCACTATATTGTCTGGAAAAAGAGGATTACTGCTGAGTTAATGTCTTTTGTTACAAACCATTCCTTAACAATGGGAACACATGAGATAAGAGCTGAGCTTGCTTGTACAAATGTTTTGTTCACAATTTCCATTTAACTATTATATAGCACATAAAGGTGCAGAAGTGTGAATGGAGAGAGATGACTTAACACCCACAGAGGTGTTAAGAACCGATCTTTTCACAGATCAGCTATAACCTCAGATGTCTTGCCTCTTCTTTTGTGAATATATCAATACATATCAAAAAAGGGCAGTTGCTTTGATGACATCTGCTCTGAATCCAGTATCAGACTTGAATGCTTTCAAATCCCAATCAAAATCTCTTGAGGTTTCAATAATCCGAAGAGAAAAGTAACAAATAACCTATAAGAACGAAACGATTGATGATAAAGAACCAAAGAGCCAAACCATATTTGTTAGCTAGAGAAAGTTGTTGTATTATAAACTCTTGGAGCTATTTCATTAGTTAGATTATATTGTTATTTGTTCCTTTTGTATTTAATTTTTGTTGACACTGGGGCACTGAGCACCTGTCTAGGTGAAGGGATTTAAGTAGTAGGTGTGTCAATGTCAGGTGACGCACCAGGAAGGGACATGTTTTTTTACCAGAGGAAGAGAGAGACTGCACAAGGAATGTTTGCTTTTGATCACAACAATAAAATCAACCTAAACTGCAAATCACGACTGGACATTGGACTTCTTGCCTGAGTTCAAATCTGACTGAAATAGTGCATCAGTGGCCTTTTAATGTCAGTTTTGTTTTGTTATTGTTTCTCTTTGACAAATAGCCACAACTTTCAATTCAATTCAATTTATTTTGTATAGCCCAATATCACAATTTACAAAATCTCCTCAGAGGGCTTTACAATCTGTACACATACGACATCCTCTGTCCTGGGACCTCACATCGATTCAGGAAAAACTCCCCCCAAAAAAACTTTAACACTCATCGTGGAGTTTGTTAATGTTTCTGGATTGATCTCTGCGCGTGCATGAGGTGGTTAAACTGCCTTATCTACAGTTTCTGAAGAGGTTTTTGACGTGACAAAACCTGAAACAACACCTCTAACACCTCTAGCAATAACACTTGCTTTATAGGAAAGTATCTAGAAGGCAGATTCATGTTAGTGAAGACATGCTGATGTTTCTGTTTTGTCTTTATGAATCTGTCCCACCTGTATACTACATGTGCACTCTGCTTTTGATGAACAAAGCCAAGCTAAATAGCCCTGTCTTGGATATATGAAATACAATTACAATGGACATCTTCAGTTAAAAAAACAACAAACTAAAAAACTAAATAAAGTGTTGTTATTCAGTTTATACTATTCTTGTATCAAGTGGTCTTTCACTTCCTGAACTAGATGTCTCACACAGTGTCTCTCGGCGAGCTAACCACAATCACATCCCACTCTGACGTCAGCAAACAGTCACAATAAAAACCTGAAGGCACGAGCAGAGCACTGGTCATAATGATTCCTCAGAGCCTTTCCCTGGCAGCAATGTGTGTATTGAGTATCTGGACTATAGCTGCAGGCTGTGGGGAGAGACAGTATGAACATGATGGGCGATGCTGTGACATGTGTGTCCCAGGTAAATCGTACACATAATTATAATCTTTAAGATAAGATTGAATGTGTTTCATGTGAATCTGTTAAACTGTTTCATCTAAGTGTGTGGATGTTAACCATATTCTTGAGAGTGACTGATTTAATTTGTTTCTTATTTTGAAGGTACATATAGGAAAGGTTTTTGCACAGAGCTCCGAACTGGGTGTAGCCCCTGTAAAGAGGGCTACTTCTTGGACATACATAACTTGTTTGACAGATGTGTGGAATGTCGGTCGTGCAAACAAGGTAAGACTGTGATTAATGGTAAATATTTTGAATTAGAAAGAAAAATGATATTCCTGCTCTCTGTGGATCTCTAGTAAAACACCAGTTGATGTAGCCAATGCATTTAAATCAATACAAAACACTGTTGTCACTGATAAGTCATGTGGTTTCAATTCTTGTCTGTCTACAGCTTATGCTGAGAAATGTACACCGACCACAAATACAAAATGTTCGTGCCATTCTGGTTTCTTGTGCTCCGACAATGTCTGTTCAAAGTGTGTGAAAAACAAATGCGTCATGGGGGAGAAACTGAAGAGCACCGGTGAGAGTGTAATTTTATTTATTTTTTTAGAACAAATAAATATGTTGTGGTTTTTAAATGAATTGCTGCTGGCACAAAGCTGGTTGGATCATGTCAATTACTGTTTTTTGTGGGGCGTCATGTCAGGGGGTGTCAAGGTGTGCAAATGGGTAAGACAGCCATTTACTAACAATGTCAGGGAAGCTCAGTGTGAAGACGTTTGCCACAGTGTTTGCCACATCTCTCAGGAAATACAAGCAGTGCTAACCGGCATGTGTTATCGTTCTTTGATCAGATGCCAATCTCAAAGACGACCTTTTTAATAAGGGGAAGATAGAACATAGCCTACTTAACATCACACAACCTTTACACCAGTCATCTCAGCTGTGGTTTGACTTGAACATATGGTGGTGTACTCACGTTTGTGTCTGTTTATCTCTGCAGACATTACCATGGAAGGCAAGTTGATACAGTATTCATATACGTGTGAGCCTCAGCATTTATGCCCTGCTAACACATATTTTGATGTGAAAGAGGATGTCTGCAGTAAGTGGAAGTAAAATAAATGTTTTGCTGTACTGTTACACAAATACAAAACGACAATAAAGCTGAGTTGAACTAACTTGACTTGATGTTTCACCAGAGATGGACAGAGCAGGAATAGACTCCATTCATCTGATCCTTGGCATCGGCTTTGGTTTGCTTTTTCTCACCCTCATTGTGTTTCTATCTCGTGCCTTTATAAAGAAGCTGAGGAAGCACAACAAATGTAAGTGGGCCTTAATGGAAATGCATATATATAATGAACATGATGAACTGATTTTCATACAAACAGTTTTTCAGAAGGATTACACTGTTTGACTTCCTTTAAAAAGCTGTTCACATTTCACTTTTTTAAGAAGAAAATGTAAGAAAACTTACTTTTCAAAAATACAATATTATAATTTAGTGAAGATAAAAACAAAACAAACAAATGTAAATTGCCAACAGTAAAAATATACACATTATATACAAATTAAAGAATAAGCAGAATCAGCAATTAAGGCACATCAATGGAGAAGAATAACTTATGTTTTAATTAAATTAAATCACGACATTCATAGACCAAAACTGAGAGTGGGGTTTGAGAATCTAAGTTTAATTGATGGATACAATCGGTATGAGATTATGACATGACTGCAATGTGATGATGCTACTGATTTAAACATATTTTGTTTGTATTTATTCTCTAATCCAGATAATAATCATATAGAAGTCGTAGCCGTCTCCACCAATGCCAGTGACTTTCACCTGTCGAAGGAGGAGAGTGGGCTCGAGCTCATTGTGCAGGATGAATCCAAGAACAGCAACACTTTGGGCTTTCTGCTTCTGTGAAAAGTCACCACTTGTTGATAGCAAGTGTAAGATGACATAATGAGTCTGTTCACTATAATGATATTGATGTAATGGTACAAAGCATCTCGCTTGCTATCAGCACACATTTAAATATAGAGAAACCTGTTACGGGCCGAGATGCACACTTGGGAATGAAAGGTCCCTGGGTAGATTTCTAGCGGAAAGTAAAAGACTATTTGTCTGACCAATATATGAAGGTTTAATGAGGAAAGTTTGAAACCATGGTCAAACATATGTCATTTTCGACGTACTAAGTCCTACATTCAGCGTTTTGGTTGAGAATAGTTCTTTTGAATTATTTTATTTAAATAATGACTAACCAAAAGGCTTATGGTTAGGCTTTTTGATTATTTTAAGATCCTGGTATAATATTCAGGGGAGTAGTTTTTTGTTGAGTAAAAAGTATCATTTCTCTGTATTTCTTGTTGTAATTCTTCATTAATTAAAACAAATCCCAAAAGTCTTCAGATTGCGTTTGCTATTGGATGCACTTCCCACTCACTCCAGCGGCGGCGCTGTCGGACGCGTTTCTGCAGACTGATCATATGACAGCTGCCTGAGTCCCACTTCGCTTCCTCGCTGGGAAAACGCCACATCTGACAACTGGGGAGGGAGACACACAGAAGACACAACCACAGGGGAGCGTGAACACCCGACCTCAAGATGCTGGCACTAATTAACCGGCTTCTGGACTGGTTCAAGACTCTGTTTTGGAAGGAGGAGATGGAGCTGACGCTGGTCGGCCTCCAGTACTCGGGGAAAACCACATTTGTAAATGTGATCGCTGTAAGTCTTCAGCTGCTAGCTGCCTTGCTAATACTATTAGCGCTAATAATGGGATAAGAGTTAAGCTAACTACGTCTTTGCTAAAACTGTCTTGGTTTTCGTGTCCAAAAACGACGTGACGTTACTCTGTTGGGACAAAAACAAACCCTTAAAACCAGTGCGTTGTTGGACTGGTGTCAACAAGTCAGCTGAGCTAACCAGTCTGCTGGATCCAGGTCGGCTAGTTCGTCCTGTGTTGTGATGGTTCAGCAGGCTAAACCCAAACGCAGCATGCACACACATCAGCTTTGTGGCGGCTAAATGTTGTCTCTACCAAACCGGTGGGGTCGTTAGACACAGAGTTCACAGCTGAGAGGAGGATTAACGTAAACAGACACATAAACACAGAGGCCTCCTCGTCACGCACAGGACAGAAGTCACAGGTGTGCTGATCCAGTTGAAACACACATCCACTCCAAAACTAAATAATCGAAGTGTCCTCAAGGTTTTATGGGCCAGTTACAAAGAGGTAAAAGTGGAGCTGACCCACTGGCTGAATAGGTCAGTTATTATTCATTTTGTGCATCATTTTTTGTTGTTGTTGACATATATTTACAAAGAAATATCTTTGCCTCAGTTTTTGTTGGTGCACAATGCGTGACATAAAACAATTAAATGTAGCATGTAACAGAAATGGATGCTTTCCATCTAACATGACTCCTGCTGCAGCAGCTTTATAGACACATTGTGATACAGTTTCTCACACACACTCACGCGCGCGCGTACACACACACGCGCACACACACACGCACACACACACACAGTTTGTATCTTTTTATGAAATCCATTAATCTTGTGCAACTTTGAGATTTCTCAAAACCGGCGGTTTTCTGGTGGAGCAATTTTTCATGAGCCAATCTCTCGACAGCCACTGAGTTTTAACGGCATATTGTGTAAAAAGTAAGCCCAAGTTTCATGTTTGTAGTTGTGAATGCTGTCGTGACGTTTTGCACACGTGCCTTTTCCCTCCGTCAGCTCTCTGACGACGAGTCACATTTCTCTTGAGCCGATGGCGGTCGGTCCTGATTTGAGTTATTTTTAATCTGAGATTTCAGTACTTACACAAAGTTGTAAAAAAGTATTTTCAACTGGATTGACAGGGTTACATATCTCAAAATAGAGCTAAAGCAATGAATTGATTACTTGTTTAATCAATTGATAGAGAAATAATGATTAAACTATATTATATATAATTCTTTATATTATTATTGATATTTTTGTGTGTTTCATATCTTTATGTACTGAATGTATTCATGTTTTTAATGTTGGTTGGACTAAACAAGCCATTTGAAGACGTCACCCTGGGCTTTTGAAAACTGACTTTTTCACAATTTTTCGACATTTTAAAGAACAAACTGGTAGATTAATCAGAAATTTTAATTCTTGCAAGAAACACAGAATTCCAATGAAAATATCAAAAGTACAATCTGATAAGAAACTGGTGTCACTTTTACCAGAGAAGCTCTTACTACTGATGTTGATGTAAGTGTTGTTCAGGACGAAGCAAACCACCGGTGTGTATTTTAGACCGAAAAGTTCACAGTTTGGAAAATTGGATTTCAGTGCACTCTGGGCGTCAGGTAACAGGGTGCATGCCTGAGGAGGAAGTTGGGTAACTTAATTTAACTCGGATCCTTCTTCCTCACACTTAAGAGATGAAAAAAAAAAAAGCTCTGCCAGCCCGCGACACTAAAGAGTGCATGAATGGTTGTTGCGGGGGTGGATCCTCCTTCCCAGTCATAAGACTGCTGCACTCACTTCCACTTAGCTTTATCAGCTGACTCCAGCAGGTCATGTGCTGTGAAAAGTGTGCACAGCAGACAGTGCATGATTGCGGGTTAAAGAAGGGGGTCAGGGGGAAGGAATAGACACAGCTTGTGAGGTTTGATGTTAAAGAGGGAATGCCACTGATTCTGTATGGCGAGGTTGATTTTGTTTCTGCTCGCTTCCGTTTGCGTCAATGAGAACTCACAAAAGCCGAAGCATGTGGAGATATAGTTTGTGGCTTGTTTGTCATTTCGGTGAAAAAATGTTTAGGCCTATTCAGTCGGTTGTTTTAGTTTTAAGAGAACATGTTTGCTTTTTTACAAATACCATTTTCTGCCTTTTCACAGGATTTGATATAGTAAACTAGGTTTTTCGTCATATATTTCAGCATATATTATTGTTTTTGTAGTCCATTTAAATCTTAAAAGACTTGAAACTACTAAAAGTATGTGTAACTGTAAAAGTACAAGAGATCCCAAGCAGCATGTCATAATTATATTACATTTGATCAAATAATTACACACAGCTGCACATATGATGCCTACTGTTTCCTTTATATTTAGTATGGATGTATCATAACGTTTTAGTGATCAATCACACTGTCCTATGTCCACTTACAACCCTGTTCCTCTTAGAACATACCCGATTATGTACTATGGCTATTTAGAAATGTGTGAAGTGGGATGTACTGTGGGACTAGTTAATTCATTGTGTACATATGCATGTATGCCTATCCCACCCCACACTTGAATCAAAACTCATACAGTTTTATTATAAATGACTTATACTTGTGTATCTCCTTTCAGTCTGGGCATTTCAGCGAAGACATGATCCCTACAGTCGGGTTCAATATGAGGAAGGTCACTAAAGGAAACGTCACCATCAAGGTATTTTAATCCTTCTGCTGTTATCACAGTGAAATCAAATCAGTGCATTGGTTTTACAAGGACATAATGATTATTGATTATGTGCTCTTGATTCTGTACGTGTAGATCTGGGATATAGGAGGGCAGCCGAGGTTCAGGAGCATGTGGGAGCGGTACTGTCGGGGAGTTAATTCAATTGTGTGAGTATCTCAGTTTCGATTTTCAAGTTTGTCTGAAAAACAAAAAAAAAAGAAGCACTCTGTGTGGAACTGGATATCCTGTAAATATATGTAAAACACCTAACTACTAATTTCGTTGTTGCTCATGTTTAGGTACATGGTTGACGCAGCAGATCGAGAAAAGGTGGAGGCATCTAGAAACGAGCTTCATAATTTATTAGACAAACCTCAGTTGCAAGGAATTCCTGTAAGTGGGACTTCTGTACCAGTCATGCAAAACTGTGTGGGTTCTGCAGTCGCAGATTTCAAGTGATTTTATTATTTTTTCAGGTTTTGGTTCTCGGTAACAAAAGGGATCTTCCCAGTGCTCTAGATGAAAAGCAGCTCATTGAGAAAATGTAAGTATGAACGATGGCGCAAAACCCTTAACGTATTCAATTTCACTACAGCTGAAAGCCCATTTCTGTAATTTTTTTATGTACAGTAGTGCACTGTAGACTCTTAATGTCATGAAAATGACCCTATTTATTATTTTTTAGAGGTTTACTGGAGGAATAATTTGGGATTTAATATTATAATACTATTATTTTAAACTGTCTGGTCTATACATATTAAAACTTTCTTCTTATATCTTCCCATATCAGTTCAACTACCTTTATGCTAAAGATAAAAAATTAGGACCATTTCTTGTTTCAATCCCCTTTCGTTATAACCGGAGTTGTGTCAAGTTGTAGTTCACTGAACAGAACTGGCTCCCTCTGCTGTCAGCTCAAAAACATTTGTGCTCATAAACTGTGACCCACAAACTGCAGATGAGTGAGATTGATGATCAGCCTGAACGCATACTTCTCATATTTATTTATTCACGCACCTTATTTTCCCTTCAAAGGAATCTGGCAGGTATTCAGGACAGAGAGATATGCTGCTACTCAATTTCCTGCAAAGAGAAAGACAACATTGGTGAGTTGCAATTAATGACTCAAGGGGCTCTGTTAAGGAAACCACATGATATTAAGTTGGTCAGTACATTAATAATGCAACAATTTACACAGCATTTATTCATGTAGTTGATAGTTTCTTCGATTTTAATTGATTTGTTTCTTTTACTTTTGTTTGTTTTAAGAGCATCAGGTTTCATTGTAAACCTAAACCCTTGTGTTTCGTGCAGTATAAGTGGGGGGAATCATTATGGCAAGCACTAACTAAGATTATGATTCTATTTTAATGGGGTTCTTTGTAGCTGTTTACCAAAATTGTATGCAATCATGTCTTGTGTTGCTAGTGAGTTAGAAATGACCTGAATCCTAAACCGATGCTCGGACTGACCCAGCATGTTTCTTTGATTGCAGACATCACACTTCAGTGGCTCATCCAGCACTCAAAATCTAGGAGGAGCTGAAAATGGAGTTGTTGTCCAGCCATTTTATTGTCATGCCCCCCGACCCCGACTCACACTTAAACTCACATGCTGCTCTGTTCTGCTCGTGACACACATGTATTTCCCCCCTTTTCACCTTGTGGTTCTTTCACAAACCCTGATAATGCACTACTAAAGATGTGACTCTGATACCAAATTTAAGAAATGTTGTTGGCATTATTCGTCCTGTGAAGCTGTTCTTTAACTTGGAGTCGGAACATAATTTTGGTCTACCATTTAGGCATTACCCGGTTGATCATACCCAGTGTTTTTTATAACACTAATTTGATATACAGCAACGCTCTCTTGAAGGATGGTTGATACTGTCAAACAGGCCTCACATAACGAGAAATGTTATTTACGCAGTCGGCTATTGAGCTCTGCTCTGTGATTGTCTTTGATGACGGTCACCCTTCGCTTGATCAGGTTTTCTTCTTTCGTGAAAATGTTTTAGAAAACTGCATTTAGTCTGTACAAATAAATATCAAGCTAGTATGATTTTTACTGATGTGAGATGTGCGTGTATGGATATATGATTTTATTTAAAGTCCGAATGTACTAAAAGAAAAGCTGTAAGGAGTTGTGTGGTGCATATTGGCCTCTGTTTGTAAGTAGCCTCAGTGGAACGATGTTTGTGCTGCCTCGAAGCTGAGAGAGTGGCAGAATTCAAAGTGCCTTGTGCAATGTCTCTCACCTCTGAAGCAAAGCAGCATGCAAGGTGTGCCTACCTGGGAAGAGTGAAATAAACAAAACACAACTTCAGTATATTCAAATAATAAAAAGGCATGCTTTTTAATTAAGACATTGTCCTGTTATTTGTACACCAACTTTTTGAACAATATCACGGTATAGGTGTATGGAGACTTTTAGTACAGTAAGCCTATTATGATCCAATTGTGAGAAAGAGAAGAGAGAGAGAAAAAATAAATAAATAAATAATATATATATAAACACACACACACACACACACACACAACTGGTTTCTCTGGTCAGTTTTACAGAGTCAGTGTTAGAAAATAAAATACTATATATACACACACACACACACACACACACACACACACACACACACACCTAGTATTTTCTTCTATTTCTATTTGTAAAACTGACCAGAGAAACCAGTTCAATTCAAAACAAATAGTTATTTATATATGTAAATAACTATTTGTTTTGAATTGAACTGGTTTCTCTGGTCAGTTTTACAAATAGGAATAGAAATAGAAGAAAATACTAGATGTGTGTGTGTGTGTGTATATATGTATATATATATATATATATATATATATATATATATATATATATATATATATATATATATATATACACATATATATATATATAGCATGCTATATACAAATAT
>JACSYO010001617.1:0-11057 GCA_016806645.1 Ophiodon elongatus | reverse complement strand
GGCAGAAAAATGATGAGAACGTCATGTATTCATGAAATTAACATGAAACGTGAGAGTCTGCTGTACTGGGACTATTTTTTTAGGAAAATCAATTAAACTGTGTATTTTTCAACAAAATCCACTTTTGGCCTCATGCCAACCGAAACGTCTTTTAAGAGCGTACAACGTGGAAATGAAGCTTTAAGGCAGAGAAGTGATGAAAACATCAAGTATTCATGAAATCAACATGACAATTGAAAGTCTGCTGTTCTGGGACAATGTTTTGAGGAAAATCAAGTAAACTGTGTATTTTTCAACAAAATCCACTTTTGGCCTCTTCTCAGCCGAAACGTCTTTTAAGAGCATACAACTTGGAAATGCAGCTTTAAGGCAGAATAGTCATGAAAACGTCATGTATTCATGAAATTAACATGAAACTTGAGAGTCCGCTGTTGAGAGACAATGTTATGAGGCAAATCAAGTAAACTTTGTATTTTTCAACAAAATCCACTTTTGGCCTCTTGCCAGCCGAAATGTCTTTTCAGACCATGAATACTGAAAATGCAGCTTTAAGGCAGAAAAATGATGAGAACGTCATGTATTCATGAAATTAACATGAAACGTGAGAGTCTGCTGTACTGGGACTATTTTTTGAGGAAAATCAAGTAAACTGTGTATTTTTCAACAAAATCCACTTTTGGCCTCATGCCAGAAGAAACGTCTTTTAAGAGCATACAACGTGGAAATGAAGCTTTAAGGCAGAAAAGTGATGAAAACATCAAGTATTCATGAAATCAACATGACAATTGAAAGTCTGCTGTTCTGGGACAATGTTTTGAGGAAAATCAAGTAAACTGTGTATTTTTCAACAAAATCCACTTTTGGCCTCATGCCAGCCTAAAGGTCTTTTAAGAGCATACAACGTGTAAATGCAGCTTTAAGGCAGAATAGTCATGAAAACGTCATGTATTCATGAAATTAACATGAAACTTGAGAGTCCGCTGTTGAGGGACAATGTTATGAGGCAAATCAAGTAAACTTTGTATTTTTCAACAAAATCCACTTTTGGCCTCTTGCCAGCCGAAACGTCTTTTAAGATTATACAACTTGGAAATGCAGCTTTTGGGCAGAAAAGTGATGAGAACATCATGTATTCATGAAATTAATTTGAACCATGAGAGTCTGCTGTTCTGGGACAATGTTTTGAGGAAAATCAAGTAAACTGTGTATTTTTCAACAAAATCCACTTTTGGCCTCGACCCAGCCGAAATGTCTTTTCAGACCATGAATACTGAAAATGCAGCTTTAAGGCAGAAAAATGATGAGAAAATCATGTATTCATGAAATTAACATGAAACGTCAGAGTCTGCTGTTCTGAGACAATGTTTTGAGGAAAATCAAGTAAACTGTGTATTTTTCAACAAAATACACTTTTGGCCTCATGCCAGCCTAAAGGTCTTTTAAGAGCATACAACGTGTAAATGCAGCTTTACGGCAGAAAAGTGATGAAAACATAAAGTATTCATGAAATCAACATGACACTTGAGAGTCTGCTGTTCTGGGACAATGTTTTGAGGAAAATCAAGTAAATTGTGTATTTTTCAAACAAATCCACTTTTGGCCTCTTGCCAGCCGAAACGTCTTTTCAGACCATAAATACTGAAAATGCTGCTTTAAGGCAGAAAAGTGATGAGAACATCATGTATTCATGAAATTAACATGAAACGTGAGTGTCTGCTGTACTGGCATTATTTTTTGAGGAAAATCAAGTAAACTGTGTATTTTTCAACAAAATCCACTTTTGGCCTCATGCCAGCCTAAAGGTCTTTTAAGAGCATACAACATGTAAATGAAGCTTTAAGGCAGAAAAGTGATGAAAACATCAAGTATTAATGAAATTAACATGACACTTGAGAGTCTGCTGTTCTGGGACAATGTTTTGAGGAAAATCGAGTAAACTGTGTATTTTTCACAAAAATCCACTTTTGATCTCTTGCCAGCCGAAACGTCTTTTAAGAGCATACAACGTGGAAATGCAGCTTTAAAGGCAGAAAAGTGATGAAAACGTCACGTATTCATTAAATTAACTTGAAACTTGAGAGTCTGCTGTTCTGGGACAATGTTTTGAGGAAAATAAAGTAAACTGTGTATTTTTCAACAAAATCCACTTTTGGCCTCGACCCAGCCGAAATGTCTTTTCAGACCATAAATACTGAAAATGCAGCTTTAAGGCAGAAAAATGATGAGAAAATCATGTATTCATGAAATTAACATGAAACGTGAGAGTCTGCTGTTCTGGGACAATGTTTTGAGGAAAATCAAGTAAACTGTGTATTTTTCAACAAAATCCACTTTTGGCCTCTTCTCAGCCGAAACGTCTTTTAAAAGCATACAACGTGGAAATGCAGCTTTAAGGCAGAATAGTCATGAAAACGTCATGTATTCATGAAATTAACATGAAACTTGAGAGTCCGCTGTTGAGGGACAATGTTATGAGGCAAATCAAGTAAACTGTGTATTTTTCAACAAAATCCACTTTTGGCCTCATGCCAGAAGAAAAGTCTTTTAAGAGCATACAACGTGGAAATACAGCTTTGAGACAGAAAAGTGATGAGAACATCATGTATTCATGAAATTAATTTGAAACTTGAGAGTCTGCTGTTCTGGGACTATTTTTTGAGGAAAATATATTAAACTGTGTATTTTTCAACAAAATCCACTTTTGGCCTCATGCCAGCCGAAACGTCTTTTAAGAGCATACAACTTGGAAATGCAGCTTTTAGGCAGAAAAGTGATGAGAACATCATGTATTCATGAAATTAATTTGAACCTTGAGAGTCTGCTGTTCTGGGACAATGTTTTGAGGAAAATCAAGTAAACTGTGTATTTTTTAACAAAATCCACTTTTGGCCTCATTCCAGCTGAAACGTCTTTTAAGAGCATACAAAGTGGAAATGCAGCTTTAAGGCAGAAAAGTGATGAGAACATCATGTATTCATGAAATTAATTTGAACCTTGAGAGTCTGCTGTTTTGGGACAATGTTTTGAGGAAAATAAAGTAAACTGTGTATTTTTCAACAAAATCCACTTTTGGCCTCGACCCAGCCGAAATGTCTTTTCAGACCATGAATACTGAAAATGCAGCTTTAAGGCAGAAAAATGATGAGAAAATCATGTATTCATGAAATTAACATGAAACGTCAGAGTCTGCTGTTCTGGGACAATGTTATGAGGAAAATCAAGTAAACTGTGTATTTTTCACAAAAATCCACTTTTGGCCTCATGCCAGCCGAAACGTCTTTTAAGAGCATACAACGTGGAAATGAAGCTTTACGGCAGAAAAGTGATGAAAACATAAAGTATTCATGAAATCAACATGACACTTGAAAGTCTGCTGTACTGGGACTATTTTTTGAGGAAAATATATTAAACTGTGTATTTTTCAACAAAATCCACTTTTGGACTCATTCCAGCTGAAACGTCTTTTAAGAGCATACAAAGTGGAAATGCAGCTTTAAGGCAGAAAAGTGATGAGAACACCATGTATTCATGAAATTAATTTGAACCTTGAGAGTCTGCTGTTCTGGGACAATGTTTTGAGGAAAATCAAGTAAATTGTGTATTTTTCAAACAAATCCACTTTTGGCCTCTTGCCAGCCGAAACGTCTTTTCAGACCATGAATACTGAAAATGCTGCTTTAAGGCAGAAAAGTGATGAGAACATCATGTATTCATGAAATTAACATGAAACGTGAGTGTCTGCTGTACTGGCATTATTTTTTGAGGAAAATCAAGTAAACTGTGTATTTTTCAACAAAATCCACTTTTGGCCTCATGCCAGCCTAAAGGTCTTTTAAGAGCATACAACATGGAAATGCAGCTTTAAAGGCAGAAAAGTGATGAGAACATCATGTATTCATGAAATTAATTTGAACCTTGAGAGTCTGCTGTTCTGGGACAATGTTTTGAGGAAAATCAAGTAAATTGTGTATTTTTCAAACAAATCCACTTTTGGCCTCTTGCAAGCCGAAACGTCTTTTCAGACCATGAATACTGAAAATGCAGCTTTAAGGCAGAAAAATGATGAGAACGTCATGTATTCATGAAATTAACATGAAACGTGAGAGTCTGCTGTACTGGGACTATTTTTTTAGGAAAATCAAGTAAACTGTGTATTTTTCAACAAAATCCACTTTTGGCCTCATGCCAACCGAAACGTCTTTTAAGAGCGTACAACGTGGAAATGAAGCTTTAAGGCAGAGAAGTGATGAAAACATCAAGTATTCATGAAATCAACATGACAATTGAAAGTCTGCTGTTCTGGGACAATGTTTTGAGGAAAATCAAGTAAACTGTGTATTTTTCAACAAAATCCACTTTTGGCCTCTTCTCAGCCGAAACGTCTTTTAAGAGCATACAACTTGGAAATGCAGCTTTAAGGCAGAATAGTCATGAAAACGTCATGTATTCATGAAATTAACATGAAACTTGAGAGTCCGCTGTTGAGGGACAATGTTATGAGGCAAATCAAGTAAACTTTGTATTTTTCAACAAAATCCACTTTTGGCCTCTTGCCAGCCGAAATGTCTTTTCAGACCATGAATACTGAAAATGCAGCTTTAAGGCAGAAAAATGATGAGAAAATCATGTATTCATGAAATTAACATGAAACGTCAGAGTCTGCTGTTCTGGGACAATGTTTTGAGGAAAATCAAGTAAACTGTGTATTTTTCAACAAAATACACTTTTGGCCTCATGCCAGCCTAAAGGTCTTTTAAGAGCATACAACGTGTAAATGCAGCTTTACGGCAGAAAAGTGATGAAAACATAAAGTATTCATGAAATCAACATGACACTTGAGAGTCTGCTGTTCTGGACAATGTTTTGAGGAAAATCAAGTAAATTGTGTATTTTTCAAACAAATCCACTTTTGGCCTCTTGCCAGCCGAAACGTCTTTTCAGACCATGAATACTGAAAATGCTGCTTTAAGGCAGAAAAGTGATGAGAACATCATGTATTCATGAAATTAATATGAAACGTGAGTGTCTGCTGTACTGGCATTATTTTTTGAGGAAAATCAAGTAAACTGTGTATTTTTCAACAAAATCCACTTTTGGCCTCATGCCAGCCTAAAGGTCTTTTAAGAGTGCCAGCCGAAACGTCTTTTAAGAGCATACAACGTGGAAATGCAGCTTTAAAGGCAGAAAAGTGATGAAAACATCACGTATTCATTAAATTAACTTGAAACTTAGAGTCTGCTGTTCTGGGACAATGTTTTAAGGAAAATAAAGTAAAATGTGTATTTTTCAAAAAAATCCACTTTTGGCCTCTACCAAGCCGAAACGTCTTTTCAGACCATAAATACTGAAAATGCAGCTTTAAGGCAGAAAAATGATGAGAACATCACGTATTCATGAAATTAACATGAAACGTCAGAGTCTGCTGTACTGGGACAATTTTTTGAGGAAAATCAAGTAAACTGTGTATTTTTCAACAAAATCCACTTTTGGCCTCATGCCAACCGAAACGTCTTTTAAGAGCATACAAAGTGGAAATGCAGCTTTAAGGCAGAAAAGTGATGAGAACATCATGTATTCATGAAATTAATTTGAACCTTGAGAGTCTGCTGTTCTGGGACAATGTTTTGAGGAAAATCAATTAAATTGTGTATTTTTCATAATAATCCACTTTTGGCCTCTTGCCAGCCAAAACGTCTTTTCAGACCATAATACTGAAAATGCAGCTTTAAGGCAGAAAAATGATGAAAAAATCATGTATTCATGAAATTAACATGAAACTTGAGAGTCTGCTGTTCTGGGACAATGTTTTGAGGAAAATCAAGTAAACTGTGTATTTTTCAACAAAATCCACTTTTGGCCTCTTCTCAGCCGAAACGTCTTTTAAGAGCATACAACGTGGAAATGCAGCTTTAAGGCAGAATAGTCATAAAAACGTCATGTATTCATGAAATTAACATGAAACTTGAGAGTCCGCTGTTGAGAGACAATGTTATGAGGCAAATCAAGTAAACTGTGTATTTTTCAACAAAATCCACTTTTGGCCTCATGCCAGAAGAAAAGTCTTTTAAGAGCATACAACGTGGAAATACAGCTTTAAGACAGAAAAGTGATGAGAACATCATGTATTCATGAAATTAATATGAAACTTGAGAGTCTGCTGTTCTGGGACTATTTTTTGAGGAAAATATATTAAACTGTGTATTTTTCAACAAAATCCACTTTTGGCCTCATGCCAGCCGAAACGTCTTTTAAGAGCATACAACTGGAAATGCAGCTTTAAGGCAGAAAAGTGATGAGAACATCATGTATTCATGAAATTAACATGAAACTTGAGAGTCTGCTGTTCTGGGACAATGTTTTTAGGAAAATCAAGTAAACTGTGTATTTTTTAACAAAATCCACTTTTGGCCTCATTCCAGCTGAAACGTCTTTTAAGAGCATACAAAGTGGAAGTGCAGCTTTAAGGCAGAAAAGTGATGAGAACATCATGTATTCATGAAATTAATTTGAACCTTGAGAGTCTGCTGTTCTGGGACAATGTTTTGAGGAAAATAAAGTAAACTGTGTATTTTTCAACAAAATCCACTTTTGGCCTCGACCCAGCCGAAATGTCTTTTCAGACCATGAATACTGAAAATGCAGCTTTAAGGCAGAAAAATGATGAGAAAATCATGTATTCATGAAATTAACATGAAACGTGAGTCTGCTGTTCTGGGACAATGTTATGAGGAAAATCAAGTAAACTGTGTATTTTTCAAAAAAATCCACTTTTGGCCTCATGCCAGCCGAAACGTCTTTTAAGAGCATACAACGTGGAAATGAAGCTTTACGGCAGAAAAGTGATGAAAACATAAAGTATTCATGAAATCAACATGACACTTGAAAGTCTGCTGTACTGGGACTATTTTTTGAGGAAAATATATTAAACTGTGTATTTTTCAACAAAATCCACTTTTGGACTCATTCCAGCTGAAACGTCTTTTAAGAGCATACAAAGTGGAAATGCAGCTTTAAGGCAGAAAAGTGATGAGAACATCATGTATTCATGAAATTAATTTGAACCTTGAGAGTCTGCTGTTCTGGGACAATGTTTTGAGGAAAATCAAGTAAACTGTGTATTTTTCAAAAAAATCCACTTTTGGCCTCTTGCCAGCCGAAACGTCTTTTCAGACCATGAATACTGAAAATGCAGCTTTAAGGCAGAAAAATGATGAGAACATCATGTATTCATGAAATTAACATGAAACGTGAGAGTCTGCTGTACTGGGACTATTTTTTGAGGAAAATCAAGTAAACTGTGTATTTTTCAACAAAATCCACTTTTGGCCTCATGCCAACCGAAACGTCTTTTAAGAGCGTACAACGTGGAAATGAAGCTTTAAGGCAGAAAAGTGATGAAAACATCAAGTATTCATGAAATCAACATGACAATTGAAAGTCTGCTGTTCTGGGACAATGTTTTGAGGAAAATCAAGTAAACTGTGTATTTTTCAACAAAATCCACTTTTTGCCTCTTCTCAGCCGAAACGCTTTTAAGAGCATACAACTTGGAAATGCAGCTTTAAGGCAGAATAGTCATGAAAACGTCATGTATTCATGAAATTAACATGAAACTTGAGAGTCCGCTGTTGAGGGACAATGTTATGAGGCAAATCAAGTAAACTTTGTATTTTTCAACAAAATCCACTTTTGGCCTCTTGCCAGCCGAAATGTCTTTTCAGACCATGAATACTGAAAATGCAGCTTTAAGGCAGAAAAATGATGAGAAAATCATGTATTCATGAAATTAACATGAAACGTCAGAGTCTGCTGTTCTGGGACAATGTTTTGAGGAAAATCAAGTAAACTGTGTATTTTTCAACAAAATACACTTTTGGCCTCATGCCAGCCTAAAGGTCTTTTAAGAGCATACAACGTGTAAATGCAGCTTTACGGCAGAAAAGTGATGAAAACATAAAGTATTCATGAAATCAACATGACACTTGAGAGTCTGCTGTTCTGGGACAATGTTTTGAGGAAAATCAAGTAAATTGTGTATTTTTCAAACAAATCCACTTTTGGCCTCTTGCCAGCCGAAACGTCTTTTCAGACCATAAATACTGAAAATGCAGCTTTAAGGCAGAAAAGTGATGAGAACATCATGTATTCATGAAATTAACATGAAACGTGAGTGTCTGCTGTACTGGGATTATTTTTTGAGGAAAATCAAGTAAACTGTGTATTTTTCAACAAAATCCACTTTTGGCCTCATGCCAGCCTAAACGTCTTTTAAGAGCATACAACATGTAAATGAAGCTTTAAGGCAGAAAAGTGATGAAAACATCAAGTATTAATGAAATTAACATGAAACTTGAGAGTCTGCTGTTCTGGGACAATGTTTTGAGGAAAATCAAGTAAACTGTGTATTTTTCAACAAAATCCACTTTTGACCTCTTGCCAGCCGAAACGTCTTTTAAGAGCATACAACGTGGAAATGCAGCTTTAAAGGCAGAAAAGTGATGAAAACATCAAGTATTCATTAAATTAACTTGAAACTTGAGTCTGCTGTTCTGGGACAATGTTTTGAGGAAAATAAAGTAAACTGTGTATTTTTCAACAAAATCCACTTTTGGCCTCGACCCAGCCGAAATGTCTTTTCAGACCATAAATACTGAAAATGCAGCTTTAAGGCAGAAAAATGATGAGAAAATCATGTATTCATGAAATTAACATGAAACGTGAGAGTCTGCTGTTCTGGGACAATGTTTTGAGGAAAATCAAGTAAACTGTGTATTTTTCAACAAAATCCACTTTTGGCCTCATGCCAGCCGAAACGTCTTTTAAGAGCATACAAAGTGGAAATGCAGCTTTAAGGCAGAAAAGTGATGAGAACATCATGTATTCATGAAATTAATTTGAAACTTGAGAGTCTGCTGTTCTGGGACAATGTTTTGAGGAAAATCAAGTAAACTGTGTATTTTTCAACAAAATCCACTTTTGGCCTCTTGCCAGCCAAAACGTCTTTTAAGAGCATACAACGTGGAAATGCAGCTTTAAGGCAGAAAAGTGATGAGAACATCATGTATTCATGAAATTAATTTGAAACTTGAGAGTCTGCTGTTCTGGGACAATGTTTTGAGGAAAATCAAGTAACTGTGTATTTTTCAACAAAATCCACTTTTGGCCTCTTGCCAGCCGAAACGTCTTTTAAGAGCATACAACGTGGAAATGCAGCTTTAAGGCAGAAAAGTGATGAGAACGTCATGTATTCATGAAATTAACATGAAACTTGAGAGTCTGCTGTTGAGGGACAATGTTATGAGGAAAATCAAGTAAACTGTGTATTTTTCAACAAAATCCACTTTTGGCCTCATGCCAGAAGAAACGTCTTTTAAGAGCATACAACGTGGAAATACAGCTTTGAGACAGAAAAGTGATGAGAACATCATGTATTCATGAAATTAATTTGAAACTTGAGAGTCTGCTGTTCTGGGACTATTTTTTGAGGAAAATATATTAAACTGTGTATTTTTCAACAAAATCCACTTTTGGCCTCATGCCAGCCGAAACGTCTTTTAAGAGCATACAACTTGGAAATGCAGCTTTTAGGCAGAAAAGTGATGAGAACATCATGTATTCATGAAATTAATTTGAACCTTGAGAGTCTGCTGTTCTGGGACAATGTTTTTAGGAAAATCAAGTAAACTGTGTATTTTTTAACAAAATCCACTTTTGGCCTCATTCCAGCTGAAACGTCTTTTAAGAGCATACAAAGTGGAAATGCAGCTTTAAGGCAGAAAAGTGATGAGAACATCATGTATTCATGAAATTAATTTGAACCTTGAGAGTCTGCTGTTTTGGGACAATGTTTTGAGGAAAATAAAGTAAACTGTGTATTTTTCAACAAAATCCACTTTTGGCCTCGACCCAGCCGAAACGTCTTTTCAGACCATAATACTGAAAATGCAGCTTTAAGGCAGAAAAATGATGAGAAAATCATGTATTCATGAAATTAACATGAAACGTCAGAGTCTGCTGTTCTGGGACAATGTTTTGAGGAAAATCAAGTAAACTGTGTATTTTTCAACAAAATCCACTTTTGGCCTCATGCCAGCCTAAAGGTCTTTTAAGAGCATACAACGTGTAAATGCAGCTTTAAGGCAGAATAGTCATGAAAACGTCATGTATTCATGAAATTAACATGAAACTTGAGAGTCCGCTGTTGAGGGACAATGTTATGAGGAAAATCAAGTAAACTGTGTATTTTTCACAAAAATCCACTTTTGGCTTCATGCCAGCCGAAACGTCTTTTAAGAGCATACAACGTGGAAATGAAGCTTTACGGCAGAAAAGTGATGAAAACATAAAGTATTCATGAAATCAACATGACACTTGAAAGTCTGCTGTACTGGGACTATTTTTTGAGGAAAATATATTAAACTGTGTATTTTTCAACAAAATCCACTTTTGGCCTCATTCCAGCTGAAACGTCTTTTAAGAGCATACAAAGTGGAAATGCAGCTTTAAGGCAGAAAAGTGATGAGAACACCATGTATTCATGAAATTAATTTGAACCTTGAGAGTCTGCTGTTCTGGGACAATGTTTTGAGGAAAATCAAGTAAATTGTGTATTTTTCAAACAAATCCACTTTTGGCCTCTTGCCAGCCGAAACGTCTTTTCAGACCATGAATACTGAAAATGCAGCTTTAAGGCAGAAAAGTGATGAGAACATCATGTATTCATGAAATTAACATGAAACGTGAGTGTCTGCTGTACTGGGATTATTTTTTGAGGAAAATCAAGTAAACTGTGTATTTTTCAACAAAATCCACTTTTGGCCTCATGCCAGCCGAAACGTCTTTTAAGAGCATACAACGTGGAAATGCAGCTTTAAGGCAGAAAAGTGATGAAAACATCATGTATTCATGAAATTAACATGAAACTTGAGTCTGCTGTTCTGGGACAATGTTTTGAGGAAAATCAAGTAAACTGTGTATTTTTCAACAAAATCCACTTTTGGCCTCTTGCCAGCCGAAACGTCTTTTCAGACCATGAATACTGAAAATGCAGCTTTAAG
>JACSYO010001616.1:0-15820 GCA_016806645.1 Ophiodon elongatus | reverse complement strand
TCCTCTCGGCCTCCTCTCGGCCTCCTCTTCGCCTCCTCTCGGCCTCCTCTCGGCCTCCTCTTGGCCTCCTCTCGGCCTCCTCTTGGCCTCCTCTTGGCCTCCTCTCGGCCTCCTCTCGGCCTCCTCTTGGGCTCCTCTTCGCCTCTCTAAACTCTCCTCTCGGCCTCCTCTTCGCCTCCTCTCGGCCTCCTCCTGGCCTCCTCTTGGCCTCCTCTTGGGCACCTCTTCGCCTCTCTAAACTCTCCTCCTGGCCTCCTCTTCGCCTCCTCTTCGCCTCCTCTTCGCCTCTCTGAACTCTCCTCTCGGCTGATCGACCTCCTGCGACCTCTCACGGTCTCGTCCAGACCTCCGAGTCCACCGCCGAGGTGGAAGTCACCGTCTGGGAGCGTCGGCACAAAGTGAGATGCACTGCTTTGAACCCGAAGTCCTTCATCATCATCATCATCATCATCATCATCATCATCATCATCATCATCATCATCATCATCATCATCATCATCATCCCATCTTCCTCTCACACCTTCCTTCTTCAGCTCTTTTCTACTTTTCATCCGGATTATTGTCTCCCAAAGTTAACGTCTTCAAAAAAACTTCAAACAAACAAAAATATCAAAGATTATCAAATTATTCTCACGTAAGAAGAACAAACGTCACATTTGAGAAACTGAAACTATCAAATATTATTCTGATGATTGAGATAGTTTCAGATTCAGATTCAGAGAGGAGGGGAGGAGAGGAGAAGAGGAGAGGAGGAGAGGAGAGGAGAGGAGGAGAAGAGAGGAGAGGAGAGGAAAGAGGAGAGGAGAGGAGGAGAGGAGAGGAGAGGAGGAGAGGAGAGGAGAGGAGGAGAAGAGAGCAGAGGAGAGGAAAGAGGAGAGGAGAGGAGGAGAGGAGAGGAGAGGAGAGGAAAGAGGAGAGAGAGGAGAGGCGAGGAGAGGAGAGGAAAGAGGAGAGAGAGGAGAGGAGAGGAGAGGAAAGGAGAGGAGAGGAAAGAGGAGAGAGAGGAGAGGAGAGGAAAGAGGAGAGAGAGGAGAGGAGAGGAAAGAGGAGAGAGAGGAGATGAGAGGAGAGGAGAGGAGAGGAGAGGAAAGAGGAGAGAGAGGAGAGGAGAGGAGAGGAGAGGAGAGGAAAGAGGAGAGGAAAGAGGAGAGGAGAGGAAAGAGGAGATAGAGGAGAGGAGAGGAAAGAGGAGAGGAGAAAAGGAGAGGAAAGAGGAAAGAGGAGAGGAGAAAAGGAGAGGAGAGAGGAAAGAGGAAAGAGGAGAGGAGAGAGGAAAGAGGAAAGAGGAGAGGAGAGAGGAAAGAGGAGAGGAGAGGAAAGAGGAAAGAGGAGAGGAGAGGAGAGAGGAGATAGGAAAGAGGAAAGAGGAAAGAGGAGAGAGGAAAGAGGAAAGAGGAGAGGAGAGAGGAAAGAGGAAAGAGGATAGGAGAGAGGAAAGAGGAGAGGAGAGGAGAGAGGAGAGAGGAGAGAGGAAAGAGGAAAGAGGAGAGGAGAGAGGAAAGAGGAAAGAGGAAAGAGGAAAGAGGATAGGAGAGGAGAGAGGAAAGAGGAAAGAGGATAGGAGAGAGGAGAGGACAGAGGAAAGAGGAGAGGAGAGGAGGAGAGAGAGCAGAGGAGAGGAGGAGAGGAGGAGAGGAGGAGGAGAGGAGGAGAGGAGAGCAGAGGAGAGGAAAGAGGAGAGAAGGAGAGGAGAGGAGGGAGGAGAAGAGAAAGAGAGGAGAGGAAAGAGGAGAGGTGAGGGAGAGGGAGGAGAGAGAGGAGAGAGGAGAGGAGGAGAGGAGGAGGAGGAGAGGAGGAGAGGGAGAGGAGAGGAGAGGAGAGGAGGAGAGGAGAGAGAGGAGAGGAGGAGAGTAGAGGAGAGAGGAGAGACAGGAGAGGAGAGGAGGAGAGGGAGAGGAGGAGGAGGAGAGGAGAGGAGAGGAGAGGAGAGGGAGAGGAGAGAGAGGGAGAGGAGGAGAGGAGAGAGAGGAGGAGAGGAGAGGAGAGGAGGAGAAGAGAGCAGAGGAGAGAAAGAGGAGAGGAGGAGAGAGGAGGAGAGGAGAGAAGAGAGCAGAGGAGAGGAAAGAGGAGAGAAGGAGAGGAGAGGAGAGGAGGAGAAGAGCAGAGGAGAGGAAAGAGAGAGGAGAGGAGAGGAGGAGAGGAGAGGGAGAGGAGAGGAGAGGAGGAGAGGAGAGGAGGAGAGGAGGAGAGGGAGGAGGAGAGGAGAGGAGAGGAGAGGAGGAGAGGGAGAGGAGAGGAGAGGAGGAGAGTAGAGGAGAGGAGAGGAGAGGAGAGGAGAGGAGGGAGAGGGAGAGGGAGAGGAGAGGAGAGGGAGAGGAGAGGGAGAGGAGAGAAAGAGGAGAGGAGAGGAGAGGAGAGGAGAGGAGGAGAGGAGAGGGAGAGGAGGAGAGGAGGGAGGAGAGGAGGGAGAAGAGAGCAGAGGAGAGGAAAGAGGAGGAGGAGAGGAGAGGAGAGGAGGAGAAGAGAGGAGAGGAAAGAGGAGAGAAGGAGAGGAGGAAAAGAGGAGAAGAGAGCAGAGGAGAGGAAAGAGGAGAGGAGAGAGAGAGGAGGAGAGGAGAGGAGAGAGAGGAGAGGAGGAGGAGAGGAGAGGAAGAGGAGGAGAGGAGAGGAAGAGGAGGAGAGGAGAGGAGAGGAAGAGGAGAGGAGGGGAGGAGAGGAGGGGAGGAGAGGAGAAGAGGAGAGGAGAGGAGAGGAGGAGTAGAGGAGAGGAGGAGAAGAGAGGAAGAGAGGAAGAGGAGAGGAGAGGAGGAGAGGAAGAGGAGGAGAGGAGAGGAGAGGAGGAGAAGAGAGGAAGAGGAGGAGAGGAAGAGGAGGAAGAGGAGAGGAGGAGAAGAGGAGAGGAGAGGAGAAGAGGAGAGGAGAGGAGGAGAGGAGAGGAGAGGAGAGGAGAGGAAGAGGAGAGGAGAGGAGGAGAAGAGGAGAGGACAGGAAGAGGAGGAGAGGAGAGGAGAGGAGAGGAAGAGGGGAGGAGAAGAGGAGAGGAGAGGAGAGGAGGAGTAGAGGAGAGGAGAGGAGGAGGAGAGGGAGAGGAGGAGAGGAAGAGGAGGGGAGGAGAGGAGAGGAGAGGAGAGGAAAGAGGAGAGGAGAGGAGAGGAGAGGAGGAGAGGAGAGGAGAGGAGGAGAGGAGAGGAGAGGAGAGGAGGAGAAGAGAGCAGAGGAGAGGAAAGAGGAGAGGAGGAGAGGAGAGGAGAGGAGGAGAAGAGAGCAGAGGAGAGGAAAGAGGAGAGAAGGAGAGGAGAGGAGAGGAGGAGAAGAGAGCAGAGGAGAGGAAAAAGGAGAGGAGAGGAGAGGAGGAGAGGAGAGGAGAGGAGAGGAGAGGAGGAGAGGAGAGGAGGAGAGGAGAGGAGAGGAGAGGAGGAGAGGAGGAGAGTAACGTTGTAACATGAGTGGACTCTTGCTGTAAATATATAGATTACATTGTTTTCAACGTTTTCTCTTTTGTATGATTGACGTCATAATAACTAATAGTTCTTCTGCACTAAAGATCTCTGCTTCTGGTCATCATGGTTCTGTTTCCATGGCGACGCAGGACTTCTATGACGCCGCAAAGAAAACGAGGCCACGGAGAGTAACACGTATCACGGTTATACTCCGTTAAACCTGAGAGCTCCGTCCTTCAACCAACTACAATGTGATTCAATAATTTGTATTTATTATTTTGTTTGCTCAGATATTTGAGCAGTTTGGTTGCTGGCAACTTAAAAAAGTCTCCTGCCCCGTTGAGGACCTCAGCATCTCTCAAATCATTTTCTTTTAATTTGTTTCCCGCCGACGGACTAATTGATTATCGCCTCAGAAGAACTCTGCTCGCTCATCAGTCTTCCTCCTCCTCCTCCTCCTCCTCCTCCTCTTCCTCCTCTTCCTTCTCCTCCTCCTCCTCCTCCTTCTCCCCCTCCTCCTCCTCCTCCTCCTCCTTCTCCTCCTCCTCCTCCTCCTCCTCCTCCTCCTCCTCCTCCTCCTTCTCCCTGACCTCCTCCTGACTGGAGGCAGCCTCTCGCGGTGCTAACCAGATAAATGCCCATGTCAGCGGTGATGGATGGGGGGGAGCCTCGCCGCCTACCCAGCATGCAACGCTGCAGCGCTGCAACGCAGCTCCATTAATTATCATTCACAGCGGAGGCCTGAAGGGGAGACATCCGTCTCCGTGCGCCGCACTGACGCCATTTCTGAGGGAAGATCTCCGTTTCTCTGGAGTCCTTTAAGCCGAAGCTTTAACGGCTTTTCTCCGTCACGCAGCCACTTCCTGTCCCGCAGGACTCTCAGCCCACCTCGACTCATGGGGAACCAAGATAATCCTGGAATTAATCAATTAAGAGAGGATCAGGAGAGAGAATGCAGCTTTAACACATGAAGCTTTGACTTCTATACAACCAGAGGAGTCGCCCCCTGGTGGTCAGGAGAGAGAATGCAGCTTTAACACATGAAGCTTTGACTTCTATACAACCAGAGGAGTCGCCCCCTGGTGGTCAGGAGAGAGAATGCAGTTTAACACATGAAGCTTTGACTTCTATACAACCAGAGGAGTCGCCCCCTGGTGGTCAGGAGAGAGAATGCAGCTTAACACATGAAGCTTTGACTTCTATACAACCAGAGGAGTCGCCCCTGGTGGTCAGAGAGAGAATGCAGCTTTAACACATGAAGCTTTGACTTCTATACAACCAGAGGAGTCGCCCCCTGGTGGACATTAGTAGACCAGTAGTTCTCTCTTATAATTGATGTTACAGGAAGATGTTTGATGGTTCTGTATTGTAAAACCATGTGGGAGGAGCCACACGGAGAGAAATGAATACTTTTATACGTCGTCTGTTTTTCCTTCTCCGTCTCACCATGAAGACCGTAAATGTCACACAAGCAGTGAAGACGCTGAGAGAAAGACATCCATCATGGAGAACTAACCAAACAAGCTCGAGGGGGAACAGATGTTGTTTGGTCGACTTTGATACAAACAGCAGTAAATGATCATCGGGCCGTTCGTCACGCTCGTGTTTACCAAGACGACGAATCCCAGCGGGGGGTCGGTGTCGGGGGTCTCCTCCACGTTTACCCGGACGATTACCCCCACAATCCCCTCGCTCGCCCTTTCCCCCCCATCCCGATAACGACGACCCCCCCGCCGCTCACACGCTGATTAAACTACCATTCGCTCTCGTTAATTAGGTCACGCCCCCTTTGACTCCGTATTTGGGGGGGGGGGATCCTCTCAGAAGAAGCAGCATCCTGGAGGACCTCACATAAATCAGAGCGATGGTCTCGAACAAACAACAACACCAGCTGCTTCTCACAAAACCTCACAACAAATCAGAGGAATCAGCTGCTTTATTTCTACTTTTATGAGAATAAAGATTCAATTCTCTGCAGCGACGCTGAGGGACGACGTTTGAGATGCACATTCTGGACAAACGTCTGTCAGTCTTGATTAACAGATTCATTCTTTAAATTTTAAAAATCTTGATCACGAGTCTTCAAATGTCTCCAAGAACCAAAATAAAGTCGGCTCATTGTGGTAAAATAATAACAGATGTACAAGATGCCAAACATTCCTCATCAGAGAAGATGAAGGAGACGTTTGTGCTTTACACAAAACTTTAACAATTAATCAATTCTCAACAATCAATAATCTGTTGATTTAAATTGACTTTACTTAAATTAAACGTGTTTTCTCAGTTGATATCTGACAGTTTCTCACATCGAATGCGTTAATTGGCGACTTATCAATCAATCAATTAATCAATCAATAAATCAAGTTATATTTACCTTTTAAACAAATCAAACGCACCTTTATAAACGATCGACGAGAAGAAAACAGGCAAGAAGATAAAGAGTAACGCACAACTAATTAAATTAAATAACTTAACTTTTAACAATTAACACTTAAAATGATGAAGACACTTGCAAATGACAAAGAAGTAAGAAATGTAAACCGTACTTTGGTGTTTAATCTTTACCTCTTTTAATTAAGATTTCATTAAACCTACTTTTACCCAACTAAACTACTCAGTCAGGTTGAGACAACTAAACTACTGAGTTAGGTTGAGACAACTAAACTACTCAGTTAGGTTGAGACAACTAAACTACTGAGTTAGGTTGAGACAACTAAACTACTGAGTTAGGTTGAGACAACTAAACTACTGAGTTAGGTTGAGACAACTAAACTACTCAGTTAGGTTGAGACAACTCAACTACTCAGTTAGGTTGAGACAACTAAACTACTGAGTTAGGTTGAGACAACTAAACTACTCAGTTAGGTTGAGACAACTAAACTACTCAGTCAGGTTGAGACAACTAAACTACTCAGTTAGGTTGAGACAACTAAACTACTGAGTTAGGTTGAGACAACTAAACTACTGAGTTAGGTTGAGACAACTAAACTACTCAGTTAGGTTGAGGCAACTAAACTACTCAGTTAGGTTGAGACAACTAAACTACTCAGTTAGGTTGAGGCAACTAAACTACTCAGTTAGGTTGAGGCAACTAAACTACTCAGTCAGGTTGAGGCAACTAAACTACTCAGTTAGGTTAAGTTTGTTCCTGATTCTGTAGATTAATCACAATTTAATTTTGTGGGATATTTATGAGTTCCAACATAATTAATGTTTAATTAGGAAACGTAAAAGTATTTTCTCTCCTTCACAGAGCGTCTCTTACAAAGAGAGTTCAGGATGCAGGACGTCGGCCCGTCTGGACTCCCGTGTGATAAAAAGGTCTTGTTTCAACGCGCCGGCTGTCACCAGAGAGCGGAGGAGACGACAAACGAGGAGCCGGAGCCGGCGATCAATAACCTGCAGCGAGAGCGAGGTTCAGACGGACACATTAAACCTTCATGAGAGTCACGGCTCTCCACTCGGTCTGTCTATACTTGTGAGGACATTAAACTGTGTTTGACTGCTGACTGACAGAAAAAGACGTGTCTTTACTATTAAACTGACATTTTATTGACCGTGTGATTAATTAATCAATAAGGAGAATAACTGATGGTGTGCAGAGGAACATCACAAAATGAACTATACCTCTTATATTAATATTTAAGTATATTTGAGCAGATTGCATCTTAAATTATGAAATATTTTGTGCACTATAACGTTTTACTACTCTTCAATATATTTCACAAATTACTCATCTAGTGTAGTTTGTATTAGACACTAGTGATATTATAACTTCTTAAAACTTCATGTTTTTACTGTTTGTTTTTGTAATTTACTCTTTCTATTTCAGTTGAATGTTTTACTTTATTCATTCACATTACTCATATAATTATATAATATATAATAATATACATATAGTTATTGTTATTCTATTCTATTTTGCACTGTTGTCAGTGTTACTTATTTTACACTTAATAATTATTATTCTATTGTTCATATATGTTTATATTTTTATTCTATTGTTTTTTGTTGTAATCTTCAACACAAGAATTTCCTTCAGGATTAATAAAGTTATATTATATTTTAAATTATCTTATCTTATACAATACATACATGCCTCAGAGTTAATATATACTGTATATACATATTTGTTTGTATGTGTACGGAAAGTAATGATGCTCAATTAATAGAAATAATACAGAAATCACAATACGGCCGACAGTATGAAGTGAATTTGTGTCAAAATAGTATTTTAAATTAAATATTGTTTCTGCACATTATTACATTACAAATCATATTTTAAAGATTTAAGGTAGCATTTTTGTTTAGTACAGATCTCCACAAAAAAAACACACCATAATAATTTAAATAGGTTTTTTAATGACAATTAGAAAAATGATCATTCTTAATGATCGCAATCGTAATAATCAGTGGAAATAATCACAATTAGATATTTTAAAAGTGGCCAAAAATATTGTTAATTTGAACTGAGCCTCACGATGAAGTCATCAGCTACAAACACAAACCTCAACTCTGAATTAACCTTCAGTCTAAAGAACCGACCCCACTTACAAAATCAGTTAAGAACGATATTTATACCTTCAACTGGAGGATAAATATGTCCAACATGTTTTACTTTCGCCACAAAAACAGGAAGCCTTTTATCAAAACACAAAGAATCTTTAGTCTGCAGATTTATTTCCCTCTCGTCATCGACCTGCAGCTGTTTTCCTTCTTCACGTTTGTTTCCTGTCGTCTTTTTGCAGTCTTAGTGGAAACAAGAGTGTTTTTCTCTCACAAGACAAAAACAAGCTTCTGTCTCATTCTTCTGACAGCGCTGTCCGTGGTCCTGAAGTCTCAACGCTCTCTCCGCCTCCGAGACTTCAGGACAAATAGCGTCAGAGCCTCGAGCCGGCGGCCCATAAATGTCCGCTCGGCGTTGAAATGTTGTGACGGCTTCAAACTTTTAGACGGACGAAAACAAACGAAGTCCAAAAAACACAAAAGGCTGCGACATGAAAACAGCTGCTGTCCTGAGAAGAGACGGACGGCGAGGAGACGCGACCTCAGACGATGCTGACGAACACGTCAACAAGCCAACGAGGAGCGTCAACCCTCTGGGGTCTGAGGGCATTTTCCCAATTTCCCCATGTTTTCTTAAATTCACCTTTAAAGGTATTTGCATATGAGACATACCCATGTGTTGTATATGATAATTTGCAGAACAATCTCAGTTATCTATATAATGAGGCACCAACAGTCCTAAGGCACTGTTTAAAGAGATAATTTGGCCATAAAGCTGAAAAATTGAAGTCTGATTTTTGAAATTCTTCAAATCTCCTGTGAAAACATAACTTTACTCATGTGAACTGTTTTGGTGCTTGAAATTAGTTTACCAAAGTCTTAGGTTCATAACAGTGGTGGAATATATGGATAAAATAGTAGATAAATGCATAATAAATGTCTAAAACCAAATTTTGTAATATAGTTTTTTGAGTAGAAGTGACGGTGAGAGGCGGAGCTCGACACCCACGAATCACACGACATGTCGATGCTCCTGGCTCGTTGTGTGAGTCATGTACGATCTCGTGGGAACTAGGACACGGAAGTGGAGAATCTACGGATTCAGAAAACATCTCAACCATATTTCTGTGCCGTATTATCGCAGAGCAATTAATATAAACATCCAGTAAACACCGCGAACATGCGCTGGTGCGTGCGTCGACCCCAGAGAGTTAACCAGCCTGTTGGAGATGTCGAGCATCAATCTGTGATGTAGGGACACATTTATTTATGGTTATCATCATCTTATTACAGACATTTGTCCTAGAAACCCACTCACACATCAGGAGTAGTGCTTACTAAACAATTAGTCCATGAACAGAAACATAATCCACCTTTTTAGATGTTTTCTTTGATTGTAAAGTCAAGATCTTTGGCTTTTGGACTTGTATCCACTTCTACTACTGGATGTCCTCCTCGCCACGCCTCCCGCGGGTCAACGTGCTCCATCATTCACGTTTAACCTGCTGCATGAATCCTAGAGAGTGATGTAGAAACCCTCACCTCCCTGTGAACTGCCCCGGAAAACTGAAATATAGATATCTGTATTCCGGTTTAATCAGGAGCCTGAGGGCGGCCGCATGCTAATCGCCTCACCTCCTCCGACATCACATTTACATCTCTGACAGCGTGTCTCCCTCAAAGACTCTCAACACCACCCAGCTAAAATATACATGTTTGTATTCACTAATAAGAGCCTGGAGGCCGGACCGCTGTTCCTCATCCATGTATTCAGGTCGCCACGCGTGAAGCCACGTCTCTGCTAGAAGATATGGAGCGACCGCTCGCAGCTAGCAAAGGAAGTCCCGGAAAATTTGATTTACAAATTTGAGAGCCAGAGGAGATGAGAATAATACAACAACATTAGGAGGAGCAGGTACTCTGGAGGTGCTGTTTTACCTGTGAAACTCAGAGGAAGCGCTGCACCGCCGCCGGCCGTCTTCATATTCATATTAGCCACATTAGCTAATGTTCATCCATCTTTCATAGAGCCGACCTCCGGGCTGTTTTTCCCCTCACCGACTCCGAAAATGAGACACGGCTCTTAAGTGCAAAATAATGTTCTCGGTGTCTGCCTAGTCAATATTTCAGTTTGGAGAGACACCGGGGGTCGGCACGGCGACAGACGGCTGGTTCAGACTTTCCTCCGGATCGGAGAGGAGGCGATGCTCCCACGCATCAATAACTAAATGAGTCCTTTGTTACTTTCTTCCACCAACAAACCGTGTTTGTTCAGCGCGGACTCGCGTGACCTCGACGGTTAAACTCATCACGCAGGTCGGGGTCGGTGAAGGCGTTATACATACATCTATATTTATAGATGTATAACATGTGAAACCTGTGAACACTGGTTTGACTTGTTTACACTTAAAAAGTGTTCGATATATAGAATTACATTGTTTTAAATGTTTGGAAAATATGTTTTACAAAATACTTTTTGTATTCATCTCTACTTCTTATCCATGAAGCTTCTGTTTTCATATCAACACATTCTCACACAAGAGGTTATTTTTAAAAATATTACGAAGAAGTTAGAAAGTAAACTAGTAAATTAGTCGATGATGGAAATAAACATTTTAATATAACTGAAACACATTTTGAGGAGGCTACATGAATAGCTAAATGCTAATGAACAGCTGGAGTTTAATCTCCAGTTTAAAGCAGCTCGTGATGTTGTTTTTATTCATTAATATTATTATTTTATTCATCATTATTTGTCCTCAGAGAAACATTCGTGGCTGGAACAAATTAATTTTTTTGAAAAATTAGATGTTTTTTAGTGAAAGTCCGTGAAGGACGAAACCTAAAAAACTTTTTTTTCATGCTAATATAATAAATACTTATTAAATATGGCACAATGTGACCAAACAACCCCGCGTTCTGCATCAGAGGAAAAAGTATTCAAACTGGTGTCTCGGGGTCGAAAGAGCCGATAGGAGGTGTTTCTGATATTCATAATTCAGACGTAACCACGGCAACATGAACTCAGCAGCTGTGATTAAATGAGATGAAGATGGTTCAATAATCTAAATAAAAAAGATTATTGTGAGAGTCGTTGGTCCACACGTTTAAAATTCATCACGTATGTTTGGTCAGGACCCAAAGCTCCGCCTGAGGCATCGGTGCTTCTCCCAGCAGAAGTCTCTGGATATTATATCAGTTATGTAAAATAATTAAATGAATCAAAAGCAATGAATCAGAAAAACATGCTTTTCAGAGTGATTTTTTATTTCTGCTTAAAGTTATATAAGTGTCTTGAAGTCAGTGGATTATCACGGATTCACGGAGACAGAATTATCAAAATGTCCTCAAAATGAGGAGTCGCCCCCTGGTGGTCAGGAGAGAGAATGCAGCTTTATCACATGAAGCTTTGACTTCTATACAACCAGAGGAGTCGCCCCCTGGTGGTCAGGAGAGAGAATGCAGCTTTAACACATGAAGCTTTGACTTCTATACAACCAGAGGAGTCGCCCCCTGGTGGTCAGGAGAGAGAATGCAGCTTTAACACATGAAGCTTTGACTTCTATACAACCAGAGGAGTCGCCCCCTGGTGGTCAGGAGAGAGAATGCAGCTTTAACACATGAAGCTTTGACTTCTATACAACCAGAGGAGTCGCCCCCTGGTGGTCAGGAGAGAGAATGCAGCTTTAACACATGAAGCTTTGAGGTTGTCTCCTGGTCTAGACCTGATCCGTCCCAGCTGCTTGATCTCTTCTGCACATGTGGGGCCGACTACCCAGAATGCATTGCTCCTCTGCCTCTCATTGGCAGCAGAATGCTGAACGCTAAAGTTAGCCGAGCTATGATGCTAACTGGCGCTTCGAAGGAGGAGCAACAACTTTCAGTTGTTTTTCATCATTAAATTCACTTTTGATCATTTTTAAGTCCAAGAAATGAATTATATTTTGAAAATTATATAGTTTAATAAAAATAAAAAATTAAATAAAATTGACAGCAAATAGAAAAATTAAGGGAAGACAAGTAAAACTATAAATATCATAAATCTGACAGACAAAGAGTCGCTAAAGCGGATATGCTTTCGCCAGACGATAACGCTAATAATGATTAGTTATTTCTGCAAACCTCCAATTTAAAGTTCAATATCAAATAGTAAAATGATTTCATGTAAAACCTCTTTCTAAGAAACAAAACGTCCTCTATGAACCGGCTCCGACTCCCTCGGGTCTCTCTCCTCCTGAAGTTCATTAACACACAAACACATAAACTCTCATCTTTACGAGGTCATTCAACACATCAGCGCTCCGAACAGGTGAAACAACAATATCTTCTGGAATCATCGCCCTGAACTCATAATTGGACTTTAAGCTCGACTCCTTAAATCTTCCGCCGTGAGGTTGCGTAATCACCGGCCGCGGTGTGTGATGGACTCGAGTAATGGGATATCGATACCAGCTCGGACCGGACGGCATCGCTCCGCCGGTCATAAAGCAGGAGCATAAACAGGATTAGTCTGTTTGCTCTGCAGCAGCGTTAATTATGCGGCTGCTGATTGAAGGAGGGAGGGAACGAGGGATGAGTGGAGGAGAAGGAGAGATCATTAAGGAGAACGTCTTCACTCCTTCTGGAGCTCTCGTTCCTCAACAGGTCGTTCTCTCTCAGCGTTTTAAGCTTCAGGAATAAATTCACTGAACGTCTTCGATTTCCCACGAAAGCAAACGATGAAACAGGAAGTTAACCCTGTTGTTTCCTCTTGGCAGAGAACTAGAACACGTCTTTAATGCAGAATAACAGTTATTATGTCATTATGTTATTATGTTATTATGTTATTATGTCATTATGTTATTATGTTATTATGTCATTATGTCATTATGTTATTATGTTATTATGTTATTATGTTATTATGTCATTATGTTATCATGTTATTATGTTATTATGACATCATCATTAAGAAGAATAAAACGCAAGTTGAATTTCTTTGATATTTTATTTTACAAAAACAATGGAATATATTTATCTTCTTTCCAATGTTGGGAAACAAAGCAGACATCTAGCCTGAAGTTATAATCCACATATTATATTTTATAATCCACATAATATATTTTATAATCCACATAATATATATTATAATCCACATAATATATATTATAATCCACATAATATATATTATAATCTACATATTATATTTTATAATCCACATAATATATTTTATAATCACATTATATTTATAATCTATATATTTTTATTATAATCCACATATTATATTTTATAATCCACATAATATATTTTATAATCCACATAATATATATTATAATCCACATAATATATATTATAATCTACATATTACATGTTATTTCAGGGTTCTGTTGTTTAGGTTGAGGGAAGGATGCTGGTCCTCACACTCATGAATAAACAGGTGTGTGTGTGTGTGTGTGTGTGTGTGTGTGTGTGTGTGTGTCCATCTTTATTTGAGGGTGAATCCTTCATTACTTTGTCTCATCAGGCAGGTAAGGAGCCACAGCGAGTGTGTGTGTGTGTGTGTGTGTGTGTGTGTGTGTGTGTGTGTGTGTGTGTGTGTGTGTTGATAAGATTGATGAGGGCTCATCAGAGCCTAGCAATCACTAAACTTTCTTTTCATTTCTTGTCGTCTTTGAATCCCTCAATCTATCATTCTCTCTCTCTCTCTCTCGCTCTCTCTCTCGCTCTCTCTCTCTCTCTCTCTCTCTCTCTCTCTCTCTCTCTCTCTCTCTCTCTCTCTCTCTCTCTCTCTGTCTCTCTCTGTCTCTCTCTCTCCCTCTGTCTCTCTCTCTCTGTCTATCTCTCTGTCTGTCTCTGTCTATGTCTCTCTCTCTTTCTGTCTCTCTCTCTCTCTCTCTTCCTGTCTCTCTCTCTCTCTCTCTCTCTCTCTCTCTCTCTCTCTCTCTCTCTGTCTTTTTTTCTTTTTTCTCTCCTCTCTCTCTCTCCTTTTTGAGTTTTGTTTCAACAGAAATATAACTAGAGACATCAGTATATATTCCTCAGATTCATGAAGCCTTTATTTATTTTTCCTCCACCAGAATAGAAACGACACCCGATGACTGAACACGACTTTATTTGTGACAACAAACGACATGTTTTACATTAACTGGTTGATCAGCTCGCTGCCGCCGGCCGGCTGGAGGACGCTGGATGCTTGTTGGTATACTTACTAATTATCTGGCTCGCTCACAGACCCCAGCGGCCGGGGGAGAGGGGGGGGGGGGGGGGGGGGGGGGGGGGGGGGGGGGGGGGGGGGGGGGGGGGGGGGGGGGGGGGGGGGGGGGGGGGGGGGGGGGGGGGGGGGCTGATTAGAAGGGTTTGCTTGGCAGGCTGTTGGAGTGACTGATGAGCTAAACGACCCGCTGGCTGGACGCATGAGGAGCTGGATGCTCGGTGAGCTGTTAGTATTATTATAGTATTATAGTATTATTATAGTATTATAGTATTATAGTATTATTATAGTATTATAGTATTATTATAGTATTATAGTATTATTATAGTATTATAGTATTATTATAGCAGGAGCCAAAAGGGACCAGTTCAATTTCATTATGACCAGGAGTCTTTAAAGTGTCTTAAAGCTGCATTCTCTCTCCTGACCACCAGGGGGCGACTCCTCTGGTTGTATAGAAGTCAATAGAAAATGACTCTACTTCTCTCTTGATTTATTCCCTCAGTAAACATTGTAAACATGAGTTTATGGACGTAGTAGTCATGGTGACGTCACTCGTTGGTTTGTGGATGATATGAAGCCTCCAGTTCGGCCGCCTTCTTGGTTTCTTGCAACCAGTGAACAGGAAGTGACCATATCTGGACTGAGGAGTGATGTAGAGACCTGTCAATCACCTTGTAGCCCCGCCCTAAAGCAACTTACTAAATGAAGCTGACTGAGCAACAGGAATGAGTCGTCTGATGTCACACATTAATATTTGATGTCTCTCCGTGTTCATCTCCTTCCAGGAGTCTCTCTGATTGTCCTCTCGACCTCACACCTCGAAGCCGTCCTCGTATCCCCTCAGGTCTCGTCTCCTCCACTCGTCTCCTCCACTCGTCTCCTCCTCTCCTCCCGGCAGCAGAGAGGAGGTGAAATGAGGCCGATTTGTAAAAGTATTGAATGTATACGTGTCTCTTCCTCCTCCTCCTCCTCCTCCTCCTCCTCCTCATTCTCCTCCTCCTCCTCCTCCTCCTCTTCCTCCTCCTCCTCCTCCTCTTCCTCCTCCACCTCCTCCTCATTCTCCTCCTCCTCCTCCTCCTCCTCTTCCTCCTCCACCTCCTCCTCATTCTCCTCCTCCTCCTCCTCCTCTTCTTCCTCCTCCTCTTCCTCCTCCTCCTTCTCTTCCTCTCCTCTCCTCCTCCTCCTCCTCTCCTCTCCTCCTCCTTCTCTCCTCCTCCTCCTCCTCCTCCTCCTCCTCTTCCTCTTCTCCTCTTTCCTCTCCTCCTCCTCTCCTCTTCCTTCCTCCTCTTCTCTCCTCCTTCCTCTCTCCTCCTCCTCTCTCTCTTCCTCTCTTCCTCCTCCTCTCCTTCTTCCTCCTCCTCTCCTCTCCTCCTCCTCTCCTCCTCCTCCTCCTCCTCCTCCTCCTCCTCCTCCTCCTCCTCTCCTCTCCCTCCTCCTCCTCCTCCCCCTCCTCCTCCTTTCCTCTCCTCCTCCTCCTTCTCTATGTACGAGGTTTGAATGGAGGCCGACCACACGATGAGAAGAGGAGAACCAAAAGGAGAGAAGGAGTCCGTGAGAGGAAACACAGTCACTCCTCTGAAGCTTTTCTTCTTCAGGTCTTTTATTAATAAAACATTTAATAATGTTTCCACCTCAACAAGCGCTGCATGGCTCCTCATGACATGTGGTTTCCACGTGCATGATCCCCAGAGGATGAATCATATCAGTGATCCTCTGACTCGGTTACAGGAGACTTTATGTAAAT
>JACSYO010001615.1:0-32606 GCA_016806645.1 Ophiodon elongatus | reverse complement strand
ATATAAACACAAACATTATATATATATACATATATATATACAAACACATATATATGTACACACATTAATATATATATATATATATATGTATATGTATATATATATATATATTTATATATATATACTCACACACATATATATATATATATAATATATATATATGTATATATATATATATACACACACATATATATATACATATACACACATATATATACATACACATATACATACATATATATATATATATACATATATATATACACATATACACATATACATATACATATATATACACACACACACACACATACATATATATATAATTATTGCTATTGATAATGGATCCGTTTCCTGTGATTGCACTTACTGCTGATTTCTTTGGTGCTGTCCTGAAGTTCGGTTTCATCACCACAAATTGTAAAAGAAACGTCAATAAAAGAAATCCCTCCTCTCACTCTGACTATCAGATTGCGTTCTTGAAGAACCGGTTGTGTTGCTCGAGCAACGTTTAGGATGAAGTTACAACAGCAATTCACACATAACTGCCTGAGATAATGAAAATATTTTTGAACATCTCATCTTATCTTGACTATTTGTATATGATTGGGCTGATGGCTGCACATTCACTACAGGATGATGATATCAGGTCTGTCAGATTTGGCACATCAACACACTCATCATGACCTCTCACCCAATTCTCTATTTTCTATAATTTTCTACTCATCATACTAGCTTTAGGTCAATATGGAATAAATATAAATAAAGAAAATTGGACTTTTCTTGCTTCATGACCAACCAACAAAGTTTCCTGCATATTAGATGTGTGAAAGTGATTCAAGCGTGGGTGTTAGAATTGCTCGTGTCATGAAACTTGCTATTCTTGTTTTTTTTAGAAAAAGGCCCCTCTGCTAGAAAACTAGTTGAAAACACATCAGCAACCTGTGAAGGGCTTGTGACGCTCACACCCTCACTTCATTTAAAATGCAGCAGCTAAGATAAAGAGACAATACATTTCGACTCTCTGTTTAAGTACTAATAGGCATGTTGCACTCCTGACAACACAATGTCACTTAAATCAATGCCAGCAGGTGTGGCCCAAAGTGCTGCATACTTGCAACATTTAACTCATCAGTGCAACAAACATTTCCTGCCATGTCTAATTAAGTGCTAATTAAAACCTGTTCTCAGGTTGAACTTGCAGCACAAATGATCCTTTATCAGTTTCATTATTGTTCATTTATTTAACAGAACTGATACAGTACATATTTGGATATAAAGTACTCATGTGACTACATTGTGCTGTAATTAAAGAGCACATTATGGACGTGCCGTTGGTGTAATGCTGCCCTCATGTGGATGAAATCATGTACTACAACGTGTGTGAGTGCCCTGAGCTTTAATGAAGCAATAAGTGGTTACCACTGATGGTAATTAAAGGGTAAACTTATTGAGATTTTTAAACATATAAAACAAGAATATGTTGAACAAGAGTAAATAAACAAAAAAAAAAAAAAAAAAAAACATTAAATCAGACAGCTTAAGCTGTTTAAGGCATCTAAACAGGTGTATCCAGTAGTAGACTACAAAGGCAGAAAGTAGACAATTAGTTAAAGGACCAGTTCAAAGGACCAGTTCAACTGAATTAGTTGCAGTGGTATCTAACCATGAAGATAGTTTTTGCTAGTTGTGCTAAATCTGCAAAATTAACTGGTTCTTCTCTTAGTTCCAGTAAAAACTGTTTGTGGGATTATCCAGAGAAATGGAAACATAATGTATGTCGACGTTTATACCAGTAATAATATTTTTTATTTTACAACATTGACATTTTATCACCTTATGAAGTTGTTAGCAACAGTTTTTTTACTTGCACATTGAGTAGATACAGAGCAACATTAGCATTTATTTGGAGTTGTATTTCTGGTTTAATGATGAATTTAAGTCCAATATTTATTCTCCTTTTAGCTCCTTTAAATAACTCTTTCTATCTGTTTTTTGGTCAGGTATTGTACAGTGGATTCAACAGAGCTATGTCCTTGAAAACAGCGACCGGCTGCTGCTGCAACAAGGTTAACAAGAGAGTGAATAAAAACAGTAAAATTATTGACTGTAAATTCAAAACAAAAACTTCAATTTACCTCTGTTGCATTTGGCTGGAGGCAAAAATCTCAAAGGCTAGATACGACAAGATATTTGTCAGTAAATATGTATTTTTTTTTTGTACTTCGGGAGAACTGACTGTTGATTAATGTCAGCATTGGCTTCTTCTTTCTCATTTGGTAGCGATGGCGACTCCCTTCTTGACCCAGGCGTTGCTGTTGAGTAGAGAGAGCATGAAGCGAGCCACGTCCCCTCTCCCCACTGCGCTGCCTACAGGGTAACCATTGCTGTCGGGCACAAAGTATCCATCATGGGTCAGAAACTCTTGAGCTGTAGACGACACAAAGATGAGAAAGTGGGAGTCAGAGGGCATTACAAAAACAGCATTTCGACATCTGGTCCTTCAGGTAGAGGACACCTCAAGGAATAGCATTCACAAAAATAAAATTGTCATTCACGTTAACACTGCATTAAGTAATGGGAGTGTATGCTCATAAGCTTGAACTCTGTCAACATAGATCCTCAGGCAGAAGGGCTGCTTTTACCTGAGGCCGACAGGTTCTTAAGACCAGGTGGACGGACCACCGTCCAGTTGATGTCCTCGGTCTGGTGCAGAATCTGCTCCATCTCATGCATGTTGGTGAGAACGCTCCGGATCAGCGGCAGCAGCAGGAAGCGGATGAGATAAGGTGACTGCACTCCTGACTTGGCTAACAACAAAAGGGAAAAATACACAGTGGAATCTGCCCTTTAAATGTCTCACATTTCATTAAAAAATGTGCACGTAAATAACTTTTCATTCCGATAAGAATCTATACGAACTCAAATTTGTCTGAATTATAAATGTATGCTCTCAGGGCCATTTAACTACTGTAAACAGAGGTAAGAGCAAATCCTGAAAAACACTTTTATAAATTTAAAAGGCTTTAATTGTAGCACATTTCGCTACAAATTCAGAATATGTATTAAAATTGTAGCAGTATATTCTGCTCTTCGAATGAAAACCATTAAACAGACTTACACAGACTGCTAGCAGCTCTGTGAGGATCTAGTTTCTTTCTAGATGTTTGATCATATTCTGAGCAATAAAATAAGGAAGAACTCTTTAAAGAAAATGAGTTGATGTAAAATTCTGCCATAAAAGCCTCAATACACCACAGTGAAATGCAGCGGTATGCCACACATTCGCAAACAACTTGGTCGCTTTAAGTCGCTACGAATGTTGGATTGAAAGCCACGTACTCACGCTCAACATCTGAAAGTTGTGGCAAACTATTTTAAGAAGGTTGAACAGAACCAGTTGGTTCAGCAAGAGTAAATTACAGCACATCAACACAAAACAATCAATAAATCATCATCAAATCACAAAAGAACCCACAGACGGCATCATCATCATCATCATCATCATCACGTGTGCTGCACTTACGCTCGGTGTACCAGGAGGTCATGGTGATGAGCTTGTTGACCCGGGCCTCTCGCATGGCGCCGATCACGCTGCTGATGGACAGGCTGTAGCCCGTCACCGCCGAGAAGAAGGAGGTCTGGAAGCCGAGGCAGGACATGATCACGTCCTGTCCTTGGAAGTGAGTCTTCAGACTGTCTGCTGAGAAAATATCAGCTTCCACCACCTGAAAGCAGCAGACAGGGAGACACGAAGAATCAATAATGAGGAGATTTTTACTTTTTTGTTGAGTCGCGATCACAAACAAGCATTTTCCATCTATTGGGGTGCAGACTTAGACATATTATTTATTTCTGTATTTTAACAGATGATGCATTTCAAATTGCAGCATTTATTTAAATTGAGCTATTAATATGAAGAATGAATGGTTAGTCTGTCTTTCAAAACTTTCCCACTTCCCACTTCCCATTCAGCCCCGAGCCCATTAGTTTCTTCAGATGACTAAACCAAAGCCTCCAAGCTTTTTCCACTTACATCTTAATTGACCAGAGCTCTGCAAAATTAAATAATAACTTAAGTGATTTCCCATTTTTCCCCATTAATAACACCACCATGCTGGTGGACTTACTGGAAGCTATGTATTCTATTATGTTAGTTTTGCCCATTTTTATATCCAGTCGTTGTTCTTGTATTCTCAAGAGAAGTGTCTGTTTTTCCATTAAGATTATTTCTAGCCATCGCTGCAGTGTCAAAGAGCATTCGTACCATTTTTTTTTTTTTTTTTTTTAAATTCGCTTTTCTACAAATACCTGTTGCTTCCCATTACACTTTCTTGAGCTAAAGTGTAGATTAACACCAGGTTTATCTTTGCAGTGTTGCATTTAAATCCCTACTGTTCTCTGCATTGCTGTGTGCACAGTATCACACCCGGATGTTAAACCTGCAAGAACATTTGTGGCTTCTGCTCAGAAACATTTGCAGTACCTTAGATTTTACCTTTTACAACCCTCATTCAGACACATTTAAACATGCATCATGTGACATCACACTGACTGAACTACGAACACGCGGGTGAACAGCAGCACAACAAGACGGCTGGCTCAAAGTGAGCGCGACCTTACCTTGAGATTATCATGATGCACTCCAAGTTTCCCCGGGTTCCTGACGATGGCGGTGACGGTGTGACCCTGCTGCAGTGCCTGGTTGATCAGATACTGTCCAGTCTGCCCAGTGGCTCCCAGCACAGCGATCTTCATCATCAGCCTCTGACACACACACACACACACACACACACAGAGAGAGATCTCAGTCAGGGCTGAAGCTTATCAATGGACCACATGTAGAATGCGCCGATCCCTGAAACTAACTGCAGGCAAGTTCCCTCCCAGTTTCACAAGTCCCGAGTGTATAAAAACGATTATTATGGTGCAATAAAGAAGCTCTCTCTGAGGTATTAAGGTTAGTCATCTGATGTATTTTGTGCTTACACTGATTTCTTGTTTCTACATTAGTCACTGATGAAACAGAAATGTTTAGCTAAAGAGGTTACATTATGTACAATTATTTAAAAAAAAAAAAAAAGAAAAAGGTGTCACGCTACTAATTAATAAAATGACAAATAGTTTCAGATCTACATGAGATTGCGACCTGCTATCAATCTCAAAATGACGAACAAGATTTGAATACGAGTACAAACATTACACAGGAATCAAAAGAAATGTGTTTCTATATGTTGATGATGAGGATGTCTCGGCTCAGTTGAAAACTTCCGATTGATGAGACAAGAAGAACAAACACTGGGTGTCTTTGTTGAATCCCAATTGGGAAAAATGTAGTATTTCTGCAGCCGTATCGAGGATGACGAGCTTGTTGGTCAGATGCTCTTTGAAGATATTAACCAGATACAGCTGACTGAATCTGAAATGATGTTGGTTATGAAGTCACTATTTCTTGGTAGTTTATACAGTAGCTGCTATGTTCAAGTCAGCTGTGGTCCACATGGAGCCAGATGTTGCACTGTTAGAGCAGCTGTGCTATACTTTTCTTTATGTGCCTTGTGTTTTTATTTTATCATTTCATCATTGCGTATTTATACACAATATAGACTACAATATGTAAACAGATCTTTTGTAATATTCTCAACCATAATGAAGATTCTTTGAACTACTAGTCCATAGTAGTTCGGGTATGAGAGTTGTCGAAGTGAGTTGTCAAAGCTTAGTACCTTAGTAGGGGCGACTGTGGCTTAGTGGTGAGCAGGGTCGTCCTTCAATCGGAGGATAGGCGGTTCGATCCCCGGCTCCACTAGCCCATGTCCATGGGTCCTTGGGCAAGACACTTAACCCTAAATTGCTCCCGTAGCTGTCCCTACGGTGTGTGAATGGGTGAATGATGTCATGTAGTGTCAAAGCTCTTTGAGTGGTCAGAAGACTGGAAAAGCGCTATACAAGTACAGGTCCTTTTACCGTTACTAATTTATAGCCTCATGGACATAAGTCTAGTACTACACTGAACCTTCCCTAATCTTAATATAACCAAGGGTCACATTTCACTTTGTATTCAACTACAACCTGGTGCTTTTGCTCTTGTCCTGGCACTTGAAAACACACCCGTTCACAGAAAAATAGAAGAAAACACATCATGTTGTGCGATACTTCAATGGGGTGAAGAAGTATTTGGTGTTAGATTGCATCTTTCTTTTTTTTTTTTACGACTCCCTGAGACACATTCTGTAAAATTCTTCAAGTTAATCTGAAGGCGGATCACTTGAATGATGACATCAGGCTGCAGGTGACGCCTGCACATTAGGAGTCAAGTAGCATGAAATAAAAGGAAAACTGATAGTTATAAAAAACGAAACACTTTAGGGCAATATTTTGTCTTCAAAATCCCCCTGGAAAGAAGGTGTCAACCCCTTTCTCATCATCCCTCCCAATGCTGCAGTAGATTATGAAAGCATACATTCATAACTCATTAACCCTGCACAAAACCTCATTTAAAAACGGATAGACCCAGTGACGTTAGGTACCCCTGGTGAGACCACCAGCATGAGAAATTAATTAGTAAGCATTAAAAAAAAAAACATAACTCTCTGCGAATATAAGGCTGCTTTTAATGTGGATCTGCACTAACAATTACACGCTGGGACACGAGTCTTTAAATACTAAAAACTGACTCGAAGTTCAATGTTTTTGCATAATGTACAAATCTTTGATTACTTGTTTAATGCTTTTGGAAAAAATGTCCACAATGGCCCACATTTTGAGTCACGATCAGCTGTGTACACGTATTGTTTTCTATGAGGAAAACAATACGTGTACCTCACATGTATAACATTGTAACCTTCATAAAATTAGGATTACTTTACGTAATAAACTGGAAACAGTAACCCGCCACCTCATATGACCCACAATACAAGCGACTCAAATACATATTGGAGGTGAGCAACATACGTTTTTTTTTTTTTCCACTTCTCAAAAGATATGACAGTTTGGCGTTAGTGATTATCCATATAAACGAGTTACAAGTTGCAAAGCTCACGAACAAAACAAACCATTAACTAACTCACCTCCGCCATACGTCACACGTTACGTTCACGTCCAGCGAGGGAGGCGTTCAAGAGCGGCGTGTTACGTGTGAGTTCAGGTACGTTTGTTAAGAAAAGGTTTATGTGGGGGTTTTTATGTATTTAAAACGGATTTAAAATAGTTTTGATGACCCTCAGGGTGAGATTATATGATCATTTCAAGTAAATGTTGAAGCGACTGAAAAACAGTATCACAAAAATTATATTTTAATGTGAAATTAATGAATGCGTCAATGAGTCTTTGCTGTTGTTTATTGCTACATGTTTGCTAATTGATTAGTCGCGGGTCAGAAAACTGCTAATTGATTAGTACATCAATTAGAAATGCCTCAGATTTGCTGGTTTACAGCATCTGAAATGTAATATAATGTTTGCCTGTTCAAATCTATGCTTGTGTTTTGTCTCTTTTCAGACTGAATTAAAATATGAAGACCAAACTTTGAACTGGTAAAGTGTAAAGTACAAATTACAAGTCACAATATCACCATTACAGCCACCCCAATATAATTACATCAAAACACATGACATACAGAAATAGAGCTATTGACTGAAAAACATAAAAAATTATAATAAATCTCAACTCATTTGCATTAGACTCAAAACAAAAGTAAAATGGAGCTGCTTTTTGGGATTGATTATCACTTTGTATTGGGTCAAACATTAGAGGGGTAAAAAGAAACAGTAAAATAAAAAAACTGACTACAGAAATGACAAAAAGACACACACAAATAAGTTAAATATAATACTGAAATAAATAATATAGGAGAGTTTAACTTATTTCGGGGTGAGGGGGTTGTGCTTTTCTTCCAGCCTGCCATGAACAGACCTCTAAAATTAGACCAGCTCAACACTCACTGCTGCAAGTGAAACATGGAGGTGTCCTCATTCAGTTCATCATTACGTCAACACAAACACACCTGACCACACACGCTCACAAATTCCTGTAATCAAAAACAGACGCAGGGCTCTCTCTTGTCGCCTAGGTTTCCCTTTGCACTTTGCCAACTACCTATAAAAAACCAGCAGAGTCGCATCAAGTCATTAGTTCAAGTAATCCACTTGTGGCTCAGTGACTTGACCATGCATTCACACCGAGGGACTAAGGACTAAACCAACTTCAGCACATACCGAGGGAGCTGCACACATGGGGCCTCTGTGGTGACTGACTCTGGGTGCTGCTGCCATTCTTCCACCTATAGTACGATGACCAGTCTGACTGACACCCTGCAGTTCTTGACCTGAGCCTGGTGGACCGGTGGAGGATGAAACAGAGCAAATGGCTGTTTAAATACTCATTGAAACTGAGAGCCGAGCAACGAGGCAGCTGGTGACTGGATAGAGGAGGACCACGTAAGTAAAATGTCGATTTAAAGACCTCATGGTAGAGTGTCCTTTTTAGAGTTCTACTGCACTTAGATAAATTCACTGAAACCCAAAACGAGCAGATAAAGACAGGAAATCATATTAAACTCAGTTTTCTAATCTTTACGAGGTCAGAATAAAATCTGAAACATGCTCCAGATCTGGTTCAAGTACTTCCATAATGATATATTTTAGTGCACTAAAAGGTTTGCCTTGTACAGTTCTGTCTTTGACTTCCTGCTAAATATCTTGAAATGTGACGAAAGCCACCCATCTGTTCCTTTTAAGTAGGTCAAAACCAGAAATAAACTTACGTTCAAACACAATTCAATATATCATGTTCAGATTGAAACAATCAATCTTTTATGGGTTTTGTATACTGTAAACAGTAATGTAGGCTTCATTTGTTTACCTGAAACAGATGGACATTTAAAAATTATTTAATTCGTCCATTTCATTAAAAATAACTTGAATGAATAAGATATTTCCTGCCTTCACAGTTTCATAGATTGTTTAGTTTAAGCCTTCGTCGAATTCAGATAAACAGTCCTGTGCTGCAGGATTGAGGCCAATCACAGAGATGAGGAGTGAACCAGAACATAACGAGATTAAAAGGTCAAAACGTCCTCCAGCTTCAGCTCCCCCGCGGCTGACAAGCCACGCTCAACTTTCCGCTCCGTGAATGAATGGGTCTCTCAGAGGCCAAGACTGGATCAGTTATTTTAGGATGTGTGTGGGGAGGTTGAAAATGTATACGTATAATCACATTTGTGACGGCAAAAAAAAAGTCATGTATCCCTTTTAGAGAGCAGTAATGGATTAATTGTGTTGTCCTTAAATAATATAGTTAAATCTAGTAACTTGTATCTGATGTGATGATTGTTTGGTGCTCTGAACAGGAACAGTCATGGGATGTGGCGTCTCAAAGTCCGACCAGTTCCACAAAAGCTCCGGTAAAGGTAACCACGATCCTTCAAACATGGACTGATACACCTGTTTGGAAACCCCTCTCAGGATTTTTGTGTTGTATTAATGCATCTTTTTTTTTTTTTCTTTTCGTCTTTCTGCTCCGCTGCATGCAGCAGTCACAAGTAAGCCCCACACGTCTTACCTTGTGTGTCGTGCCGTTGGGGTTTGACAGATGTTGAATGTGTGTTCAAACCAGACATCTGGTTCAGAGCAGGTGGAGGAAAAATCAAATGTCCAACTTAAGCAGTCAAGACCGTTAAAGATATTTTACTCAAGTAGACCTGAAAACGAACTGAGGACAAAATCTACTAGAAGCACTGCCACGTTCGTTAAAGAGAAACGTCTTGCAATGACTAAACCGTTTACAGAAACGGACCGTAAAACGACATTAATTTACTTGAAAATGTCACAGTTCAGCTCCACACCCTCCTCACTCTATTTGTCAGTCACTCCCTCCTCATCGGTCTGACTCCCTTCACCTGTTCACTCACCTGCCTCTGATCATTAATCAAGCCCCGATATAAACTCCTGCCTCCCAGACACACCTTGCCAGATTGTTCTTCCGTTTTCCATGCCAGACGCTCCAGCACTGATCTCCTGGTACCGACCCTGCCTGCCTCTGTTTAACCCGCTAGCCTGACTCCCGGTGAACCTACCAGCTTTTTGATCCTGACTCTGTTTAACTCTGCCTGCTGTTTCTGGAAGTTTGCAATAAAAGGTCAAAGATCCCTGGAATCTTGTGTGTTGCATTTGGGTCCAGATACGACCCGTTACAGAAAAACAAGTATGAAAAACAAACGTGTGTGTGTGTGTGTGTGTGTGTCAAGAAGAGTGTAGAAAGTGGATCCCGACACATGACAATGCAGGCAACAGCAACTCAGAACAAAATAATCTTTATTTATGGTTCGTGCCGACAAGTCAAACTGACAAACAAGGAACAAAAACCAGGACTTAAATACAGACTTATTTGAGAGAAGCGCCGGTGATTAGGCAGGTAAAGGGGCTGGGAGCTGACTGGGCAGTGGGGAAAACACTGGGAGAAGGGAAGTGTGTGTGTATATGGGCAAAGTAGTAAAAGGTAGAACAGGAACAGAGGAGGAAATAACAAGCACGGAAAAGATTTGGTACATTTTGGACACGGTGACAAACCAAAAAACAATAGATTTCTTTTTGTCAGGATTTTCCGTGAATCACTAATTCAAACTACAAAATGTTGAGAAATGATGTGATTATGTGATCATGTCATTGCTGTACGATACCACTGAAAGTTATGAAGTAATATTTCCACTGCTGTTGTGTGTTTACTGTGAAGAATTCGGTAATCTGATCTAATCTGCGTCTCTGCAGCAGTTGCTATTGTCTGCTCACCTGTTGTCTTTGTCCCAGGTATAAGATCTGCCATCCTGATTCAGCGATGGTACCGTCAGTACGTCGCCCGCACAGAGATGAGACGGAGATACACCTGGCACATCTTCCAGTCCATCGAATACTCTGGAGAACAGGCTCAGATAAAGGTGAGAAACCACCGAGAGACGATCCAGTAAGGGTTCTGCATTTTTTTGCTTTAAAGTCATAATAAAAATAACATCAACTTTCACGCCTCCTCCCCCGTGCAGCTTTATAACTTCCTCGGCTACCTCATGGACAATTTCACACCCGCGAGCAACGAACGTAAGATTTTACTTTTCAACCGACAAACTCTATCGCTCAAGAACTTCCTGAATCTCCAGGTTTCAGCTCGTCGTCTTGTCCTTCCTTTGCAGGGAATTTGATCTCGCACATCTTCAGAGAGAACGAGGTCTGCCACGACGCAGAGTGGGAGAGGTACTTCTGCTACAAGAACATCGAGGTGCCAGAGATCTACTCGGGACCTCACCTCACCTTCCCTCTGACGGCGGAGCAGGCGGTCGGGCTGGTGGAGGCCTTCAGGAACAAGAAAGTAGGTGCACGACCTCTCAAAGCGGATGGTTTAGTATCACTGCACGAGATAGATGCTCCTTTCTGTTATTCACTCGGCAGACAGAAATAAACACGGCCAGCGTTTTAGATTCTGATAGATTACTGAAATCTGACAAAAACACAAAGGCAGATATTTATAACAAAATAAAATAAAATAAAAAAATTCTCCACTCAGGCAGTTGATATTTGCATGGTGGATGAAGGAGGTCTCAGGTCCACGACACATAGAATTTGCCTTAATATGTACTATATATTTTATCTGCAAGAGGAAGTACTTATGTACATGAAACTGGCCACTATCATCATGTTCATGAGCTGAAGAAGGAGTCTCCGTTGTTGTCTCCTCAACAAGGGTTTTTTTGGCATTGAGTAGAATATTGAGGAAATTAATCCAATGCTGCTGATTGGCACTTTATCTTTTTCAAATTTCCGACATTTTCTTTCTTACTTTTTGTCTTATTTTCGCTCGTATTTTGAAAAACATCCATTCATCCATCAATTCTCATCCGCTTATCTGGGGTCGGGCTGACCCAGGCTTCCCTCTCACCCACAACATGTTCCAGCTCGTTCTGGGGGATCCCGAGGCGTTCCCAGGCCAGCTGGGAGATATAATCCCTCCAGCGTGTTCTGGGTCTTCCCCGGGATCTCCTACCTATTTTGAAAAACAATCTTTGGATAAAATCCATCATTAGTTTATTGTTGTTTTCATTCAAGTTACGTGCAAGAAATAAGGACAAAAAGCATATATGCATAAATCACAAAATCCCAGCAGTTATAGTACGACTGCCTGCTCATGTGTCTGAAACCGTCTTGCTGATGAGTTTCTCTCCCAGCAGCAGCTGCACTCGCGCTACGTCCTCCAGCTGCTGCTCGAGACGTGGAAACAGCTCCGGATGTTGCCAAACATCAACCGCATCTCCACCTGCCACAGCAAAGAAATCACTATTTGTGGTGAGCGAAATAATTCGTCGAGTCAATCGATTTTTATCATTTTAGCAGAATGCCAGACATTTTCTGGTTCCATCATCTAAATTGTGAATGTTGCTCTTTTTCATTGTAAACTGAATCTTTGTATTCACTTATATGTCAAATTGTGCTCTGGTAGATGGTTATTTAGCTTTCATTTATAAAAAAAAAAATGTTTTTAACATTTACAAAATATCTAATATTTTATAGTCCAAACTAAAAATAATCGTTTGTTTCTGTTTGTTGTTATTAATTAATTGACACATATCTTCTGCATTACAGGTGATTTGCACGGACAACTGGATGACCTGCTGCTGATTTTCTACAAGGTCTAGACTTCTAAAATCTTACAATTTCACAAATGCTGAAAGAACTGAACTTGTGTTTTTTTTTTTCAAGCTTATGAACTTTAATTATTCATTTTAAAGACGCTTCTATAGACAGACATTTTTAATGGAATTGTTTAAATGCTCCTGATTTAATTATTTTAATCAAAATACTCTCCTTTCACTCTCTGTGCCCTTACCTCTCATTTGTTTAAATTCAGCTACAGAATGAGCCTTTAACACGGCTTTACTTGTTTACATTACAGAATGACATGCCGTCCTTGGAGAAGCCCTACTTGTTTAATGGAGACTTCGTAGACCGAGGCAAAGACTCCATTGAGATCCTCCTCATCCTGTTTTCATTCCTGCTCGTCTATCCGAGTGAAGTCTACCTCAACAGAGGAAACCACGAGGACCATATAATCAACCTGAGGTAGAACTAAATCTAACTGGAGGGACAGTGAAGCTAAAAAAAAAAGGTACATTTCTAACCGTTATCTTGTGTTTCTCTGACTGATGCAGGTACGGCTTCACAAAGGAGGTGTTGACTAAATACAAGGTGGGCTTACGTCACCATACAAACCATCAATTCATTCCTTTTCTTTGCGTTTACTGCTCGGCGTTAACTCCTCATCCCTGCTAATCAAACTGAGGAGCAGAGCCAAACTGTGCCCTAATCCCTTCTATCTTTGGAGCAGCAAATTTAGATTGGTTTCAGTCACCTGCGTCGACACATTCCCAGTAAAGCTTGATATAGCCAAGATACCCTCCCAGTGTTATACTGGTCACACATCTGACTCTGTTGGCTTCTGATGAGGCAGGGAGGTCGAGGTGGTGCAAAGATGTTTCAGATTTACCGTCCTCAATCTGGTGTAAAATAGTAAAAACATCGGTTTAAATGGGGACATTTTTCTCCTCTGAGTGTCTGTATTTGGCTACACAGTTTGTTTAAGACTTATTATAGGAGCTGATATTGAACTTCCAAAATAAAAAACTTAACACCCTTGCTAAAATGTATGCCATATGCATTTACACAGCCAAAATGACCAAATCCATAAATAGCCCTCGTGAGGCACAAGGTTTAAATTAATTAATCAACAAATAATCTATCCTAAAACACATAAATTGCACAAATGCAACCCAGAAAAAGAGTACAAACTTAAATATAGCCTATAAAATACACTGTGGCTCACTGCCCTTTACGTGTTGACATCAAACTTCCATAAAACTGAGGTCAAGCGAAGAAGAAGAGGAGGATGAAGAAGATGATTTTTGTCCGCAGATGCACGGCAAACGGATCCTGAAGCTGCTGCAGAGGATTTTCAGCTGGTTGCCGTTGGCAACGGTGATCGACCAGAAGGTGCTGGTGCTCCACGGCGGGATCTCCGACACCACGGACCTCAGTGTCCTCGCCAGAGTGGACAGACACAAAGTGAGCTGTCAAACGCAGACGCGTTCATTTGAGTTTTTTTTTATCAATTATTTAGAAAGTCCTTGACATCTCTGCTCTTCTCTGTTTGTTTGTTTTTTAACAGTATATTTCAGCGCTGAGGCCTCCAAAGAAGCGATACCAGAGCACAGCGGGTCGGTCCATTGACTTGGACGAGGACATCTGGTCCCCCAACAAGGTGTTCCAGCGTCGGAAATCCCTCACGTTTATCAAAAACGTGAATCGCGACAGCTTCCAGAACCGCTCGCTGCAAGACTTCTCCGACCGGATCAAAGTGAACGAGGTGAACGAGGTGGACATCAGCAGAAGGAGACCGTCCGTTTTCATCCCGGGAAACAGCGGACTAGAGAATGAGACGGCTACGTCTGCGTCCTCCGAGTCCATCAACAGTCAAAGTGGGGTTGACGAGTGGAAACAGGTGATGATGAGTAGTGAGCCGAGGTGTTGGCTCACATAACACAAACACAATTGTTTTTAATTTGTTCACTAAAAACCCAACTGATCCACATTGTCTTTGTTTTTTTTTTCTCAGCTTTGTAAAGTGGCACATGAGTGCTGCTCTTTGCGCGTATACTTTTTTTATCTATCCATTTAACTTCAATAGTGCACATGATACATTTTATTTGAAAAAAGTGCTCTAAAGTCCCAGTGAAACGGGAGTTAGAGCATCTTTAGATTACTCTTATTGCCCATTTCATACACTCAACACTTACACTATGAAAATACAAAAGTACAGCACATGTGAGATATTTAGTTCTGAGTCACAGTCTGATGAACGCACTCCGTCAGTGATCAACACACCTGCTGTGTATTGTTGCCAGAGTGGGCTTTAACGTCCTGTAATCCGCCGCGTCATTAATCCCGCTACTGTCACCATTTTAAGTACAGGCTGTACAAGTCAATGGTCTCATTTTACTCTGGTACTTGGTGCTTGTTCAGGTCCAAACAACTCGGGGAAATTTAAAGTGATGAATTGTAAAGTACATATATTATATAAAATATTATATAAATAAATAAATAAATAAATAAATAAATAAATAAAATCTCTATCTTTTGATTTTATATATAACTTTAAAAGGCTTTAATTGTAGCAACTAATATTTTAAGTAGCGGTTCTGGAGCTTTCAATCACATGATCTTCCTCAGCAGACAGAGTTTGCCTTTGTAAATGTTCATATTTCCATTTTTGAGTACTTTTAAGGACTTTTTAATGAATATTGTTTAAAAGTTGAGTTCAATCATATTAAATTTAATTTTGTGTGCTCAAAAATCAAAAAAGGTTTAACGTTAAATCCGTCCCTCCTGTCTTTCCCGTACTCCTACAGATCCTGGACCTGCTGTGGAGCGACCCGATGAACCAGGACGGCTGCATGCCCAACGAGGTGCGGGGCGGAGGCTGCTACTGGGGCCCCGACGTCACCGAGGAATTCCTGAACAGACACAACCTGCAACTCATCATCCGCTCCCACGAGTGTAAACAGGAAGGTTACGAGTTCTGCCACAACCGTAAGGTGAGCTCAGGCACTGACGGCCCACAGACGCTCTGATGTTTTCACTAATAATAATAATAATAATAATAATAAATTTAATTTGTAACGCACTTTTCATTCATAAGAATCTCAGAGTGCACAGAGCCAGTACATAGTACATAGTTAAAACAGACCATAGTTTAAAAACATAGTTAAAAACAGACTATATTTAAAAACATAGTTAAAACAGACTATAGTTAAAAACATAGTTAAAACAGACTATAATAAAGAAAGTGTGTAAAGCCAGTGTAGTGAGTGTAGGATGGGTGTTATGTGTTCATATTTCCGGACTCTCATCAGGATCCTCGCTGCGCTGTTTTGAATGTATTGCAGTTTTTTGATGTTCTTGCCAGTGACCCCCAGGGAAAAATCGAATTACAGTAGTCCAGTCTAAAACATTAAAGCTTTCTCTCGTCTCACCAAGGTCCTCACTCTGTTCTCCGCCTCCAATTACTACGATGTGGGAAGCAACAGGGGGGCCTACGTGAAGTTGGGTCCAGACCTTGTGCCTTATTTAGTTCAATACCAGGCCAGCAGCATGATCAGAGAGCTCACCGTGAGACAAAGGTACAGAACAACTACCAGAAAATATTCATCTCAACAGTATGAATCTTCTACTGGGGTTGCAACTAGTTCATCTTTCGCGATTGATCAATTAATGTCAGAAAAAAAAGTGAAAAATGCCTGTTATATTTTCCCAGAGCTGAAGGCAACAATTGTTGGGTTCAACAAACGGTTCAAAATGCTAGATATTTGCAATGTACAATTATACAAAATATTTGTAAAACAATAGCAAATCTTTGCACGTAAGATACTGGAACCCTCCAAAAAAAGGAGTGCAACATTTTGGTAAATATGCTTATTTAATGTTTGTTTTATCTAATGTTTGTCCGTTAAGTATAAAGCTACAGCTAGCGGCATAGCTAAATATTGGAAACAGCTACCCTGGCTCTGTACAAAGGTAAGACAATTAACCTACAAGCGGCATTCAATCTAATTATTAAACACTTTATATCTTGTTTGTTTACCTGTTTTGTTTACCTTTGGACAGAGACAGCCTTTGTGCTAAGCCGATTGTGGCTCCATTGATTAACGTACACAGACTTGAGAGTAGAATTGAACTTTTGATCTGAACAAAAATAGTTAAGCAGGACACAACAAGAACTTTTGCATAAGAGATTAAATTCACAGATTGTGTAAAATAACATTCTGTTTATTATCTGTTATATTTGTTGTTATCTTGTCTTCAGTGTCGGGCGAACCGAGTGCTCAGCCCTCAAAGTCCTGCGGGAGCAGGTGTTTGCGCACAAATCTGACCTCATCTGTGCCTTCAAAACATTCGACAGCAACAACACAGGTGTGTAGTGTCACTATCGGCAACCAGTCCTCAACGGATCAGGTGTTACCTTATTCTGTTACAGAACTCTTGTGTACTTCTCCCTATAGTTCTCAAAGGAAGGGAGAAATGTGAGCTCCCAACTTTGAATCCCTATTTAGATAGGGATTAAAGACCAGAGGTCCACCCAGGAACATTTGACAGTTTCACCGAAACTGTTGTTGTTCAGGGCTTTACTTTAATTTCACCAACACCCTTGTTTCTCAAGTACATACTGAAGTAAATAAGAAAGTATGTCATTCAGCTCCTCTTGTTTAGTTATTTTACAACAGATGTACTTAAATTTTTGCTTGCAATGGAAACTCAAGGGTCACTTAACAAATCAACTCTGAAAAAAATATTCTTTTACATGCTTTAAATTTCCTTTTGGACCTTACGAAATAGTTTTCAACTGCATCTCCAACAGCTGATCGAGTCGCTTGTCTGTGTAATGTCTGTAATGAAAGGGGGAAGTCTTGAAGTTAAAATGAGATGTGATCATCAAACAAAAAAAATTTTTTATGCTTTCTTTGGTGTATTCAGTGTATTTTTTTTTTTATCATGGAAAATATAAAGAATCAAACATGTTCATCTTCTCACAGAGTGAAGGTTGATTTATTAAAAAAGACGATCTGAGTCCGACCAATTTTTTTAGGTTGATTCTGTTATCAACATTTGAGATAAAAAGAATCTGCTAATGATATCCGGCATTATATGAAAATAGATTTAACACATAACAAACATGTTGATAAGCAGCATCCCTTCAATTTCGTTAGAGTTGACAAATAAACTTTTTACAAACAATGTAGAGAAGACACAGTTTTTAAATTACCTCAAAGATAACTTTGGTAATATTGATTTATTTTGGATGTTTTTGGAGTTGATTTCTTTTGGGGATTGTTCACTGACCGGATTTAGAAGACGATGCAGCACTGTGTGAGAATGTGGCTGAAATTAGATGACGGGTATCATGTCCACCTCCGTCAGGTCTCGTGGGTCTGAACGACTGGGCCTGCGCAGTGGAGAGCGTGATGCACCTCGGTCTTCCCTGGAGGATGCTGCGCTATCAGCTGGTCACCGGCAAGACCAATGGCGGCATGATCGACTACCACGAGTGGTTCAATGAGCTCGCCATCAAAGGACCCAACGCGGATGTGAGTTACCCAGCCGCAGACACATGGTGGTCTCAGAAATTACAGTGTCTGATTTAAGGATATTGTGTATATATACTGTATATGTACATATATTTTGCTGAATCAGACACACTAATCTAAAAACACTTCAATACAGTTTGAATAAATAAGAAAGAACTCTGTTTTCTTGCAGCACATTGACCAGAGTCTGCTTGAGACTTTGTATCGTCACCGATCCACCTTGGAGACCATCTTCAGAATCATAGACACCGACAACTCGGGTAAAACAATTTATTAATCAGTGAAACTAGTTACATGTGTATTCATGTATACTGTAGACATATATACACACTCCTGACTTCAGCATATTGTGTTGTTCTCCACCTTAAACTGTCACTCATTTTGTTTATACACTGAGGGGAAAGAATGTGTTGGTCAATACATCGAAATGAGTGTATTGACTCGCAGAGAAAATCCAGTGAGAGACAATCTGCTTCAATGGAGGTGTAAAGTGTGTCAGGGCTCTGTAAAGTGTTTGTCGTGTCCAGATGGAGACGTTTACAGAGTTCAGCCTCTGTTAATCTGTAGCATGCACACAGGCCACTTAAGGTTACGGCCATCCCAGTTAGAACAAGGATTAACCCACTGATCTACTGGCCTTCCCATCCCCCACATCTAATCACAGACTTTTTTCTTTCTCGGTATCAGCCTGTTTATAATATCTCTAATCTCTTCTTTTCTACCCTGGATCTTTAAATTTAAACCTTCCTCCTCCTCCCAGGCTTCATCACCATCGAGGACTTCCGGCAGACCTGGAAGCTGCTGAGCGTCTACCTAAAGATGGAAATCACAGACGACACCATCTCCGACCTGGTCGTCACCATCGACCGCAACCAGGACGGCAGCATCGACATCGACGAGTTCATGGAGGCCTTCCGACTCACGGACAAGAAGAGCCGGCTGGAGCGAGGACGCAGCATGTTCATGGGGACGGCCACGGACCTCACCAAGCTGGAGGGAGACCCCAACATTTGAGCAGAGAGAGACTGAAAAACAGAGAGTGACCTCAGCTCAGATTCCAGCAGAGGGGAGGGGAGGGAGGGATGGAGGGGGGGAGGGATGAAGCCAACGCAAGCTGCTTCAATGACGCACTTTGAGACGTAGGATGCTGCTGAGCAACAGCCGTGTAGATCACATGGGATTAGAGAGGGGATAGAGTTCAGGGTATTTGACAGCAAACGTTCATTTCACGTTTTGATGCAGTTTTATCCAATGAGAAAGTGTGGGGGGAAATACAACTTCAGTTTGTATCTTTTATTAAATTAGAGTCGTTAAAACTGTTGCAAAGGCAAAATCCATAAACACAGAAACAAGAAAGCATCATATTTAGGCTACATTATTATTATTATTATTATTATTATTATTATTATTATTATTATTATTATTATTATTATTATTATCATTATTATTATCATTATTAGCAGTAGGAGTATTGATCAATACATTTTTATATCATCGAAACCCATATATGTCAATAGGTTCGGTACAGAGAAAGAGAGACATAATACATATTCAAGTAACAGTATGCAAAAGCCAGTTGTTAATTGCTGAAGTTGATTATTTTCATAATCAATTAATCTGCCAAGTATTTTCTAAATTAATTAAATTTATCGTTTGGTCAATATAACATCAGAAAAATGCCCAGTGTCATTTCCGAGATCCAAAGGGGATGTCATGAAATGTCTTGCTTTGTCCGACCAGAAAACCAAAACTTAAAAATATAAAATTTACTACAATGTAAAGACAGTTTAAAAAAAGAGCAAATGTTCACATTTGACAAACTTAAAAAAGAGTGTTTTGATTTTTTTACTTTAAAAAATGACTCAAACAATTAATCTGCCATTAACTTATTAATCAATTAATAACAAAATAGATGAAAATACATTTTCTATACAATTGCCCGTAAAATGACAATAAAGGGCATTTCTCAGATGCCTCTTCAAATTACTTGTTTTGTACCATATTCAGTGTTTAATGTTATAAGACTGAAGGAAAAAAAACGCTCAAATCCTCCCATTTTGATAACAGGAAACAGTGAATGTACCATTTTTCATTGAAAAGATAATAATTTTTCTGGGGATTCACTAATTAATTAATCAACTAATTCTTTCAGTGTACAGGTGTTGCACTTTTCACTAATGGAAATTTTTCAGCAGCCTTGCATCTACATGTGATGCGCACTCCACTTAAAGACTGTATAGATACAAGAAACTAAGCATAAATTACATATGATAAGATAAAACGGGCAGTAATTGTGCAGCTCTTTGTTTGCACATTTATTAAATACAACTTAAATGTTGCTGGTGCCTTTGCAGGAGAAGCATTTTAACTTCTAGAGAAGAAGTTAAGTCTGCACTGATGATGTTTTGTATCAGTGCCAACTGCCAACGATTCACTGCGGTCCCTCCTCGTCTCATGTGGGATTCGACCCTCACCTTGTCCAGAACTGAGAACTCATGCTTTTACTTATTTGACTTTTGGGATGTAACTCTACCTCCATGTTGCTTTCCGAGCCGAGATTGGGATAATTTTGAGAAATATGGTTATTCGTTTTCTTGCCGAGAGTTGTCTGTCTGTTCAATGTGACGCTCGAGCCAGGGGGGCACGGTTAGCTTAGCATAAAGACTGGAAACGGGGGGAAACAGCTAGCCTGGCTCTGTCTGAAGGAAACAAAATCCCACAACTGGCACCTCTAAAGCTCACTAATTTACATTTTGTTTTACTATGTTTAATCCATACTAAAACTAATTTCAGAGATGGTGGTGACGGATTTATTGTCACTTTGGACAGAGCCATAGCTGTAGCATCCTATTGAACCTGGTATCAATCTTTTTACCTAAGTATGGTCAAGAACGCAAATAATAACCAACATGTTAAACTATTTCTTCAAGATATGGAGACATGATGTTTTTAGTTTTTTTTTTTTTTTTTCAATCTTAAGTTTCTATTGTTAGATAAAGTTCCCATGTTGTTTAATATTATTATAACTCAACCAAAACAGAGATGAGGAAGTCAGTGTGCATATGTGTAAAGTTTTGTTGGATGTAAAATATAAATTTTATTTTATGTGGTTTCTTTTTGGGAATCCTGACCATGTAAAACTTTTACTGTAAATACATCTGTCAAATTTATAGCATTCATTTGTGTGTCTGTGTTTGAGTTAAGTGATGTTTATGAATTACAATTTAAAGAGCCATAACTGATCTAAAAGTGGTTTATTAGAGAAAATGTAACTTAGTGATGGGATTTTTTTTAAGTATACTTCCGAGTTTGTCAGTAGGTAATGCTTTATTTTAAAGGTCTACAATTTCTTTGGAAGTCTTCTGGAAATACATAATTTCCTATAGCTAACATAACTTAGTGATCTGAACATTAAAAAGAATGTGTTGTAGTTAGCTACAGGCATTCATGTACTTTTAACGTGTTGCTCCCTATCGACACACATGGTTTTGTTAAGGCTACCTGCATACAGTTAGCACCTATTTATTTATTTATTTATTTATTTATTTATCTATTTATTTATTTATTTATTTTACAATTTCCTAAATTTAAGTTTACTACTAATAATAACAATATACATATACTAGGATGCAATTTGATGTCGGGATTCTTTTTTTTTTTTATCAATGTAAACCGAATCAGCTCTACTATAAAAAGCTCTATTTAACAAAATATGACACCTAAAAAGAGAAAGACTGAGCCAATTGTCCATTTTAAAAAGAATATATATTTTCTTAAAAGTAATAGTTGAGCAACATTTAAATTTATGTCCCTCAAAATGAAGACCACAAACTGAAATACACAAATGCTTTAACATAATTAAGTACATTTAAATCACCTGATCTTATAAACAGCCTCCTGCATAATTTTTGGCTTTGAATATCTCAGCTCACATCAACTTATTAATAATATCCTCTCTGGACAGTCAAAGTAGTTTTCAGGAACACCAGCAGGGGGCACAGCAGACCATTTAGTACAACTTGTTCAGGAGACCAGTTTATCTGAACTGATACTGAACATAACGATTATCCACAGAAACTGGCTTAGAATATTAGTTGTTAAAAATTAATACAAAAGCGCAAACAGGGTTAACTGATATTCCTGAAGGCACAACTAACTTACATCATGAATTTCAGCTGCAGCAACAGTCAATAGAAACTCTTGGGGTTTTAACAGCATTCTCTTCCTTTAAGCCTCTGTGGTCGGGATAGTAGTTTTCTTTTGAAATGATAATCTTTCAAGTGGGTGGATATTAAAACATGCCCGGAGCTGCCTGCAGTTTAAAACGAGGTTAGATTAAATAGTATTTGCACACATCATCAACGTTTACCTAGGGAGGAGAGTTTGCGCTAAAGATTTACTTGTATTCAGGCAGCCAGGTCAGCAGGTCATCTGAGGATAGACGTGTTTCCTGCAGATTTGGGGAGAGAGTCAGCACATATGTCTGAATATTAATTAAAGCAATTGGTCGACATTTTTGTTATTAGATTTATTCACTTCCTTACCAAGAATTAGCGAACTTACATGAGAAGATTGATACAGTGCAAATATTACAGCCAGCAGCCGACTAGTCTATCTTAGTTTAGATCAGCTTAAAGCTGGAAACAGGGACCCTGTTATGGGGAGGGGGGGGCAGGACACAGCTGGCTCCGTCCGAAAGTAACAAAGTCCACCTTTCCTCACCTCTAGAGCTCGCTCATTAACACATGTCTTTTTTTATCGTGTATATCTTTGTTCAAGTGCCAAAAATAACAAGTGGCCATTTTTGCCAGCTTCTTTTTCTGCTGGTTGCCGAGCAACTTAATTTTGACCGCACATAGCTGAAGATGTCCTACTCATAGCATCACTGTGAAATGTAAAAGTTGTAGTTTTTACATTTTGTACAAATTAAACAAAAGAGACATGAAGTGTTAATTAGTGAGCTTTAAAGGTGCTGGACGGCTGGATTTTTGTTATCAACTTGGCCTAGGCCCAGCCTCGCCAGCTGTTTCCCCCTTTTTCCAGTATGTGAAGCTAAGCTAACTGTCTCCCTCAAGACCCTCTGCTGCATTTCACATCCAGCTACCACCCCTCCCCACCCCCAACATAGAGACTCACATGTTGGTGACAAGTGAGACAATGAAAAAGGCAGTTAGACCTCTTTTTCCAGTGTATTGGAGGAGGAAGGGGAGGTGGGGGGGGGGGGGCATCTATTGTTGACTGTCTGCAGGTGGTCTTATAGTTGTAAAGCTGCTGGAGCGTTGCCTTATGGAGATATTTGAATGAAAGATTCTCAATCAACTGTAGCTTCTAAGAGCACTCGCTGTGATAGATTAGGCCTCCGCTGAAGCATACTGAACACCGTGTCTACTTAACCCAAATAACTCGGGAAATACTAAGAAATTACTTGAACTGCAAAATGAAGTTATTTCCGTCAACAACCATCAATCAGGAGAAAGGCAGAAAGGGCGTACATGAATTCTATAACTATTTATGTCAAGTCAAAAGGCCTGCAGGGGGGGGAAGTTTCAAAGTTTGACTGATCATCTGTTCTCACGGTTTTATATAGTCACACATACAGCTGAACATTTTTTGTCAATGGAAAAGAAAAATAATTGATTCCGGGTTTTTCCTAAAAAACATTTCTAAATGTGTGCAACTTGTAAACACATGCACTGTGAAACATATCCTGTATCTGCTTTAAACTTTTTCAAACTCAACACTTACCCACTCCACTGTTGCATCAGATTGTACGGTATGAACGCCGCTTGTTAACACAACATTTGCGTTGTTTGTTGTTGTTTGTTCTTTGACATATACAAAAACAAGTTGGGATAAAATAACTTTATATATTAACTGTATTATTGTTTGCTTTCTTCAATTTCTCTACATTGTGTATAAAAAGTACAACAATATTATTTTCTATCACTAATTGTTCTTTTGAGTGATTATCTCTAAAATGTGTGAATGTTTCTTTTTTTTTGTCTTCTGGGTTCCTGGCAGCTTTATACTACAAAGAAAAGAAACTATCCTTGTGGGATGAGGACAGTCAAAAAATTAACCCATACTCCGGAGGGTACAAGAAAGCACTTGCATGAGAATCAGCAGAGATGAGTCGTAGTCGAAGCGTCAGCCGGCACGAGCGTCAGCTCTACTGAAGGTCGACCAAGTCCCAGAAGAAGGGAACACCTAATGGAAAGACTGAAGGAGAGAGTGCGTGTGATGGCGGCAGACCCTGAAACGATAATGTCAAGGTCAGCAAATGATGCGGGTTCTCAAATGAGTTCAAATGAGGAGAACGTAACTCCCCCCCCCCCCGAGGCCACGAGTTTGAGTACAGCTGCAGCTACACAATTAACACCCTCGTGGATTTATCTGTTACAGCTTGAAATGACCGTGTGACCTCCTGTTCTCCCTAAAAACCTGCCTGAGCTTGTTGCAGTTTTAGTGGGTGGTTTTCACATGTGGGAGAAATGAGTCAAACCAATGAAGGGTTTGAAAAGAGTGGGAAGAGTCGCAGAGATATCTCGTTATTGCGCATAAGAGAAGGATTTTCACCTGAATTTGTTGCATGTTTATGCATAAAAGTCTAGAAAAAGTCCTTGCTCTCTAATCTCTGTGTGTTTGTCCAGTTATTCCAAGGAAAAAGAAATAAACTTTATCAAACAACTTTGGCCTGAATGTTTATGAAGGGAAATTCTTCCACAAAAACATGTCAAGACTGCTTTTAATTAGACTTAAAAAAAAAAAAAATGCAAGTCACAGTGACTTGTTATTCGTGGAAGTACAGAAATTACATGAAAATCTGGATTTTATTTATGCAACTGAATAACTAAATGTGACATCTTTTGAAAACATAGCATTGCATTTTAAAGCAGTGGATCCACATTTTGGGAAAATATGCTCATTTGCTTTCAGTGGTGTAGCTATTGTGAGCAGCTGGTTGGTTTAGCTTAGCATAAAGACTGGGAACAAGAGGAAACAGCTAGCCCAGCTTCTCTAATGCTCACTAATTTACAAATCATAGTTTGTTTAATCCGTACAAAAACTCAAGTGTAAATTTGTGACGTTGTGGTTTCATGGCTGGTTATGTGCCGGACTATTTCTTGTATTGTTTCCTTCTTTTATGCTACGCTAAGCTAAAATGCTGTAGCTTCATATTTATTGAACAAACATGAGTGGTATCAATCTTTCCTCAAATCTCTAAATATCTAAATAGTACTTAAAAAAAAACACTGGATTTGTAGCTTTGAACTATTTTACTTTAAGAAATCATCTGAATTTATGTGTGTTGAATTTCATTTTAAATTTTCAGGTTCTTCCAAGTTTTACAATATCATGAAGTTTTTCTCCAGGGAAACCACCCCAAAGTCATGTTGGGGTGGCCCATCTGAACTTTCCTTTCTTGCATCACGTTATTTGTAGGATTAGGTTTTTGAATATTGCACTTTAATTTATTTAATCTGGATTTGTGAAGCCAAGAAAAATGTATTTGTATTACTTTACCATGCGATTAGAAGTAATCTACTTTAACTTTGAAAGTGGGAAATTTATATCACCATAATTTAGATGTTTTTTTTAAATTAAATATTTCAACGCTTTAAATTCAGTAGTACTTACATTTCAACAAAAGGTTTTCAGAAGAGAATAAACTCCACAATAATGTGTTTAGTTGCTTATAACATACACCTACCTACATTCATCAGACTCCTCTGGATTAGCAGTTATAGTACCACAAACTTAATATTTCTCTGACAGTTAATCAAAAGACAGACACGACTGTTAACTTTGCACTTGACTGCAACTTTTATTTTTTTGCAAATACACTATAAATGTTTACAAAAGCACTGTAGAAACATCTGTGCAGTGTAAATGATCAAAACTAAAAATGGATATTACTTATTATTCATTTTGCACCTCACATGACAAGGATTGTCATTTTCAGCAGCAAAACAAATTAGTATATCTCAAGAGGAAACGTCTGTTAGTGACTTCAGAACATCGAAATGGGGCGATGCGGTTGTTACACCAAAGAGCAAATTATGGAAAATAATAATAATAATAATAATAATAATAAAGGATGGTATGGCACTAGTGCTCATCCCTGTAGGAGGGCTTCATTCATCTAGATAGGTTTACACAGCATAAATGTGTTACTTTACTCAGTCATCAAGATAATCAGCTTTCCAGTAAAAATCACTCCAGTTTGACAGAAATGGTGCATCGGCTCCACAAACACAAATTTACTCACAAGTTCTCAAACACCCAAATCTTAAACCATTCATGAACACTCTTACAGACATTTTTACAGGTCTCCGACAGCTCCCAGTCTCACATACTGGTCCGTCTTTTTACACTTTAGTATTTTCAGTGTGGAAAAAAATTGAAATGATCAATAATGAAATACTGAATAGAACCACAAAAAAAAAAAAAAAATGAAACAAAAACTAAAATCAAGCTACAGAAAAAGGAAATACTTCTACACAACTATCAAAAATCACAAATTCAAGGGAAAAAAACAAAAGATACATAAATATTGTGTGGGCCCCTTACAAATCAATTTATTTTACACAACTCCGTATTGCTTTGTCTTACATAATACTGAGATCTGCTCACAAAGAGCATTGATTACTTTTGTTTGCTCTTGTACTGGCTGACAAAAAAAAAAAAGCAATACCCATCAATCCAACTTGTGAAATGTCTTCTTTTCTTTTCTTGCCTTAATGTAAAAAGGCACATAGATGCATGTTAACGCTCACACAACAAGTGGTGGCACGATTTAAAAAAAAAAAAAAAAAAATTCAGTGGCCGGTGGATTTGTGGTACAACCGTTATCACAGAGGAGAGTAAACACGGTGCTGGGGCAGATCTATTGGGTTATCTTTGGTCAAGCAGGGACGAGCCAATAGGCTCGATGGATTGGACTCAAAGGTCGGTGTAGTAGAAGTCAGACAGTGGATGGCTCAGGTGTGCGTTTCAACAGACGCTGTACGAGTGGCACACACACGACTCGGGATTAAGGTCTCTAAGGTTCAAGTTTTTAAAAAGGTGGATAACGATGGTCTGTGAGTTTGCACAAGGCGGCGGTTGCTTGCATCTAGGTGGAATAAAAAGGCCTTCAGTGAATTGATTTAACCTTAAATACTTCCAACCTCTCCACCACAGTGTTATTAATCCCGGAATCAGACTTCTGACACCGATCTTCAACGAAGCGGCTCGCCCTTTTTGGGCACCTCCAGCGAACTGTTAAGTTTACTACTCCTACATTGACCAACAATACATGTGATATGGTCACGATCTGCTAATAAGAGGAATGAGTGTGTTAAGTGAGCTACATTTACAAAAAGTGTTGCTAGTGATAACTAACTGCTAAATCCAATAAATGGCAGCAAGCTTTGGGCTTTGTATCTTGTGCTCAGGTGTCAAAGGGGTTGGCAACACAGAAAGCCTTGAAGAAAAAGCCTCTGCGGATCAACCTGAAATAGAATATGAGCATATATGTACAAATACAAGTCCATAGGTTATGGCATTTTTTTAGCAGCAATAACAAATACAAAAGTATATCAAAAGAAGACACTCCATTTGCTGAAAAGCAAGTAACAGAGGCATGGATGTGTGGCTCAACATCCTTCATAACCAATACTAACAAACCATTGAAATGTATTGAACATATGGACCACCTGCATTGAAATGAATGGGACAAAAAAAAAAAAAAAAAAAAAAAAGAAAATACATAGGGCACAAATTCCAGGCAAAGTGCAGGGAATTTTCCACGTTGACAGTATTATGGCCTTCAATTCACTTCCCATTAGCGGCTACCACTGGGTTTGATGTGGCGGACAGGAAAATGAAAACGCATGAAACATAAGACAAAACAGTGATTCAAGTGCTGTGTGCTGCGTTTTGCCTGAATGCCTACAGCTCCTTGGCAAACCGAATGACTGCACAGCGGCGAGTGGCGCACAGGGCTCCCTCAAAACCCCCAATGATTCCACTTTTTTCTTTTTTTTTTTTTAAATTCACGGCACTTTTGACAGTGTCTTTGACAAATCAGCTGTAAATATATATCATAGTAGGACAAAAAGAAAACCTGGTAGTCTTGTGTGAGGACTGGTTTAGCAATCCAAATTGTGCTTTCTCTAATAAGTAACAGTGTAGACGTGCAGGAGCGATCGACACCAGAGCAAAGTTAGTGTCTTTCAGCACACCTAGAAGGACTGCTTGCTGGATTTGGTCAGAGGTATCTCAACATTTCCCCTTTTACATATGTACAATAACGACAGAAGAGATTTCCAGCTTATTTGAACAATGTTTGAACATAAAGAACACGCTGAACCATTATAAGGCAGAAAGCAGGTTCAAGTCTCCCTCGTAAGTTCTGTGGGTGTTTTCTTGAAAGCGTGATGGCACCTAAAAAAGGTGCAACTTTTTCTAGCTACTGGTGGCAACCCTAGTAATTTCGCGGCTAACTAGTCATCACCTTCACTAATGATGACTTGGAAATGCAGCTGAATATTGTTTTGAATAGTGTTCTGGAGAGATTGAGGGGGGGGATAAAAATTAATTTTCCGTGTTCGATAAAGGTGCACACACACTTTCACTAACTGATACTGAAAGTGCCGTGTGTGTGTGTGGGTGCAATAATTCACCTTAAGAGAGAAAAAAGGCATAAATGCTATAAATAGTTTGGCTCAGTGTTTTCTTTTTCTTTTTTACAAAAAGGATATGCCAAGTTCTGTTTTTATTAGCAAAACCATGTCATCATCTGAGCAAAGGAGCTCAGAGTTTTGTCCTAAGGATTCAGTTTAAGGGGGCTTTTTTTTAAAAATCTGTTGGCTTGAATTTTCTCCACTGATGCAGAGAAAAGGAGCAGGAATACGTCAGTAACAACACCCACGGTTGTTCAGGTGAATACTAAAACACTCTTGGAGCAGTATCGGTCGGCAGAGTCTGCTCGGCGGATCATGCATCCGTGTGCGACAGCGACAACTATGCTACGTGTTCCCTCAGAAGAATTATGGAAAAAAGGCTTGTCCTGGCCGAGCCCGCCCAGAGTCCCTTGAGGCCGACCAGGACGGAAAAGAGGAATAAGAGTGTGGGAGTTTGTTGTTTTGCAGTACGGCAGGCAGTGAGAGCCATGCTCAGCAGGTAGAGTAGAGGAGGAGAGACAGTCATAAGAGGGCTCAGTGAGAGGAGCAATGTCTTTGTTGACTAAACATTAAATGGGGTGTGTGTGCCCCACCCCTTTCCTCCCTAAACCCTACCCCCCCCCCAAAAATAACTAAGAATTAGCCCGCTGTGTATGCAAACCCCCATCCATGGTAATGTAACACCCCTGTGCTGCTCCCTCAGCCCCCTTCCTGAGCTCCACACTTGGGGAGGGGACCCTCGATCAACACTTCTGGGCCTCCACTGGAGACATGGCAATGTAGGAGCCGTTCCGCGTCGGCTGGTTGGCCGGCGTTTCTGACGGCTCGTCGGGTTTGTCGCTGACCTGAGTGTAGGCCGTGTCGTCTTTCACCGTCTGAACAGGAGAACAGAAGGTGTCAGCGCAAACCATTGAAGTGGCAAGACGCCCAAATATTCTTCAACACTCAACGCTGACATTCAAATGTGAATAAATGTTTTGAGTGAAATGTTCACGGTAAAACCACATCTAAATCGAAATATTCACAACAACCACCACCACCACAAAAAACAACTTCAAAAATATAGAACAGAATTACACTGAGGCGAGAACTCAAAAAGGAATATCATGTGCCATGAAGTTAATTAAAAATGATAATAATCAGAGATGATGTATAACAAATTATAGAAGGAGAATAGCAAACAAGGCAAAAATTAAGACTTACAGTAAAAGAATGAAAAGCTTCAGTAAAATCAATACGTTTTACTTCATTCTAAAACAGAAAAGGAAAAAAAGGGGGGGGTTACAGAAAATTTAAATTAGAACATTGTTAATATAACATTTTACATTGCAATTATGCATGTTTTTAACATCCTCTCGATGCTAAGCTAACGGTCTGAACTGGAAATACTTCCTTTCTTAACGAGATTTAGATGAGAAGATTGATGCCACTTATGTCTGCATGCCAAATATGAAGCTACAGCCGGTTAGCTGAGCTTACTTTAGAGACCGGAAACTGCTCCTATAAAGCTCACTCCTGAACAAGTTATATTTTGTTGTTTAATAAGTACAAGTGAAATATCAACAAATCTTCAGGATAAAGCCAAACTAAGGATTCCCCCCCACCCCCCCCCATTTCTAGACTTTATTCTACACTAAGATAACCGTCTCCTGGTGAATATTTAACATACTGGCATGAGAGTGGTATCAATCTTCTAATCCAACTGTCAATAAAAAAAAAAAGTTAATATTATCCCAAAATAAAATAATAAGTGTATAGTTAATATTAACTATATACAAATAGAACTACTCCCATATTCCAAGCGACTCTTTGGACAGTGAATGACCTTAACTACAGCAATCCGAGGGCGGTCACAGTCAGGGTTCAAATCAACAGTCCTACACTACGAGAGATAAGAGGTGAACATGTGCTGCACATTATTCTCGGATTCCAAATCAATGCTACTGAAGAGTGCTAAGCTAGCTCATAGCTACACTGACCAGTAGGGAACTGAGATCCTGAACACAAAGATGCAGCAACGGTTAGAAAACTTTCAGCAAGAAAAAAAATAAATGAATAAAAATAAGCGCCATCTGATCCAGAAATTTGGAAAATTATGCTGGCTTTGCTGTGCAGGATACATGCATTGTGTTAGATAACGTGCACGGAGCTTGGGGCGTAGCAGCAGCTCAGTGAGGAAACTTCTTGACCATGCAAAAAACCCCACTCAAATGACTGCAGCATTTACTGTGACATATTCCCACCATCTATTATCAGACTCATTTACAATGTGAGCTAATGTCAGTGGCTAGCACACACACGCACACACACACAAACACACACCGGGGTAACTGTGTGGATTAATACTGCAGTTCAATCCTCGGCAACAAACGGGGGGGGGGGGGGCAAAGTTCCTACCTTCTTCTGGCGGTTTCGGCAGAACAAGACGACGAGCACCAGCAGCAGGATGATGCCCATGCCCACGATGAGCAACGGGAAGTTTGACACAAGGGTCAGAATTAGGAGCATCGTCCTCATCTGGGATGCGGAGTCATCGTCAACGGTCGCCGTCTAGGAGTCCGGAGAGATGATTATTGATCTGTGATCCACTTACAGGTTTATGAGAACAGGGTTTCGTTCACAGATCGCACTGAATGAAATCCTCACCTCATTGACGAACATGATGGGGAAAATGGTCTCGTTGATGAACTTGGTTTTGCTGAAAGAGCAGAAAGAAAGAGACGGGGAGGTCAGGGAGGACACCTGGATCAACATGGGGGCGAAATGAGGACACGAGTGTGGCAACAGCAAAATTAGTCAAGAGTTTGACAAAGATTGACTTACGGGAAGCCTTGGACTCTTTTCAGGATGATATTGAGCTGTGCTCTCTTGCAGGCACGAATGGGAACCCCTGTGGTCTAAAACAAAGCGATAAAAAGACGTCTTAGAACAGCCCAGGAACCTTTTCTTTCCTGTAATCCTCACATATTGAAAGAAAACTGCCGCAACCTTTACAATGTGGCTGGATGATTTAACATTACATTTTAGGAGAGAATTCAATTGTCTGACTATTGAAGAAAACAAGGGGTGGATTTAGGTGACAGGGTGAGATTATTGCAACTATTTGTTGCCTATTTCATTTTTGTCCCTCAGTTTATTCTGTTATCATTACTGTTATAACTGTACTGTTTTCTAGCAGATACCCGTTTTACACACCCTTTGGCTTCACAATTTTTAAACTGATCAACAACTGATTCATCTGTTCTCTGCATATGAACCAAACCGGATATAGAAAGCAGAGCTACTAGTATGAATCAAAACAACTTTTGTAATTTAGATAACGGTGGTCATTAACCAACTGAGCAAGGTTCAGCACAGATTCCTCCGCGAGGCTCCAACTTGTTGGGACATCAAACATTAGTCGTACCGGTTGCAGGTCGAGGTATGTCTCGTGTTCATCCTTGTTGGGGCTGAGCCCTTCAACGGCGTTGATGTACTTGGGGTCTGCCTGATAAAAGTGGGGGAAAGACACCACGATGGGAGCACCTAGACGGAAACAAGTGAGACAAACATGAGTTAATTAGTGTTAGAATCCTGAGATGACTATAAACAACAAGGGCTGAAAAACAATTAAAGAAACGTGAGATAAGATTAAAGACATATTTTGTAAAGGTGCAGTAAGAGCATGACGTGTGACCTAAATACCGATTAGCTGACGGTAAAAACAGGAGTGACCCTGCAACACTGTTTTTGCCTGCCTTTCTCATATATATATATATATA
>JACSYO010001614.1:0-27000 GCA_016806645.1 Ophiodon elongatus | reverse complement strand
TTTGGAGAGTGTAATGAGCTCCGTGGAGGCTGAAGCAGTCTGATAAAAACAACCTACAGAATCACGTTCCAATATCTCTGTATCAGTGTTTGCCAGATCACATCAAGGTACGGATGACTGAATCAAATCATCTGATAAAGGTTATATGAGACTTCTAGTACTTCTAGTACTTCTAGCACCTGTTTCATCCATTAAAATTTTGTTTTAGATATCCTTAATGGATAATGAATTAAATGTGACATATATAACTTTTGGTGGTCATGTGGAAGTGCACACATATGGATTTCTGTATTTTCTGATCATGTTTACAGCATATATTCTAATAATCTGCAGTAATTCTACTATTGTATGCATAATAGTGATTCAGCAAAACCTCCATGAGCCTATGTACATTTTTATTGCAGCTTTATTAATCAACTCTGTTCTTTTCAGCACTGCTATCTACCCAAAGCTTATGATTGACTTTTTATCTGTGAAACAGATCATATCTTACTCTGCCTGTGTCTTCCAGCGATTTATATATCACACTCTGGCTGGTTCAGAGTTCTTCCTGTTGTCGGTCATGGCCTATGACAGATATGTGTCTATATGTAAACCTCTGCAATATTCAACCATCATGAGAAAACGCAAAGTTCAAATCCTCCTGTTATCAGCTTGGATTGTTCCTGCTTGTCAGATGATAGTCCCGTTACCATCGAGTTTAAAAAAAAAACTGTGTAGCTTTACTTTGAAAGGAATCATTTGCAACAGCACAATTACCAAACTTCACTGTGTGAGCTCACAATTGATGAATATATATGGCTTGATCGTGTTAGTAGACGTATTAATCTTCCCATTGCTCTTCATAGTTTTTACATACGCAAAGATATTTATAATAACCTATCGAAGCAGTAGAGAAGTCAGGAGCAAAGCTGCACAGACCTGTTTACCTCACCTGCTGGTTCTCATCAGCTTTTCTTGTTTGATTACTTATGATGTTCTTCTACCTCGACTGGACACTGATTTTCCCAAAACTGTACGTCTGATATTGAGTTTACAAATGATTTTGTATCATCCTCTCTTGAATCCGATCATATACGGACTGAAAATGAAAGAAATTTATAAACACCTGAGTGGATTGTTCTGCAGAACGGTCTAATGCAGAAGTGTCTCAATCCTTTTCCAGTCAAGGACCCTTAATAAGTTAAAGAATATACTGGAGAGTCCCTCATGCATGTCCTTTTGAATGATCAGACAGTTTTTACACTTCTATATTTGAAAGAACAACACAGGACAAATGTACGAGACCGATATTAGACTTGTGATCGTAAGAGTTATAGATTTATTAGATTAGAATGTAAACTATATTGTTTTTTGTGTAAATCTGTCAGAATACATGAAATTAAAGTATCTAGTCTCAACAATCCTAAGTAAGAGATAATTTACACTGTGGCCTTTAGATAATTCATGAACCATGTAGCATGAAGAGGCCACGTGCCACAGTATCGAGCACCATCAACTCCAACAATATGATAATAATAATGAAAAGAAATTGTCTTGACACTCCAACACTGAATAAAGAATGCTTCATGAGGGTGACTTTACCTAAAAGTGACTCTCACCCTAGACACAAACTCCTCAAGTCCCTTCAATCTGGCAGGAGGCTGCGGCCCATCAGCTGTTTACTATATTTTATCGTAAATTTTCATCTCATCATTTCGTCTCATACTATTGCACTGTTTTCATTGTTAAGCACCAATCACTGAGCCAAATTACTTCTATGTGACACTAAACAGTTCTGTTTCTGATTCTTTAACAACAAATGAGAATATTTTTATTCTATCGACACTCTGAATTGTTAGTTTTGGATGAACTGTATTGGCGTCATTGTTTCTGGTTGTCTTGTTAAAGTTTATAATGGTCCTAAAGAAAAAGTCAACATTTTAAATCAACAGCCTTGAAAGCAGCAGCTTGTGCTTCTGTCATTTGGTGCCCTGAGAGGCAAAGTGGAGTCAAATGCTATCGAGAAATAAAAAAACAAGTAAAACAATACTGTTGTTGTCAAATAATAATAATTTCTATAATAATACTGATGAGTTTTCTCTTTAGCTTTTGATTTTAAGTGTCTGGTTTGTCAGTATATCCAAAAATGTGGTTTTGAATTGTATTGTGAAAAAAATAAAAGAATAAATAAAAGAAAGCATTTTGTTGTTACCTTTTTATTATTACCACTATTTATAGACTTTGATAATTTACAGTGTGCAGCTGCCACATATTCATGAACACAAACAAGACGGTCTCAGATGTGTCATCAATAACTTGGTGTGAAGATAATAAAGCGTCTGAGCTGAAGGAGGTTCTGGTGAACCTGCATGATGTCATCTGGTTTCACCAGAATCCGACCCGGTGGCTCCGATGAGGAGCTTTAAGAAGAACTCTCTAGAACCAGACCATCTTCTCTCTGGTGGTCTGGTTACTGATGGAGGTCTAGAGAGGACCAGGACTACACTGAGACTGGTTCAGAACCAGTTAAAATATCCTCATAGTAACTTTAAACTGTGTATGGCTCTGCTGCAGGTCCAGTCTCAGCAGACTTTAGTTGTCTACCTCAGTGGTTCTCAAACTTTCTCTGTCACACCCCACTTTGGAGGATAAAATGTTCATGCCCAACCGCCCAGACAAAATTGTAACAAAATGGTCCATGTTGAATTTTTATTGAAATAACAACATTTTGTGACTCCCTCCATCTGAGCTTTCTCAACTAATAGATAAAGAAAATCACTTTCAAGTAAACCAGATTGCTCCTTCAGACAAAAACAAATACAATGTGCAATCACTTTGTTAGAACAATTTAAATAAAGTTCTATCTGTGCAAATAATAACTAATATTTGGCAAAACATAGCTTATTGTGGCTGCAATTAACCTGTTTTGCACTGAATATCTTTTCAAGATAATAACAATAAAGTGCAACCTGTGAAAAACAAAACAAAACAAGTTCTAATATTTGACAATAAAGAGTTTTACTGAGTTTTACAGTGCATATCTTTTCGAAACAACAATAACGTGCAACCTGTGCAAAACAAAACCAAATGAGGTCAGATATGTGTGAGCCATTAAGTTGTCTCAGTATTAGTAGCTGCAATGAGCCTGTTTTCCACTACAAATATTTTTAAAACGGGGTGTCAGACTTGATAAGCAGAGCAGCCGATCTCACAGAGGTACAATGTGGCGAAGGGAAGCAGAACGCCCGTGAGTCGCCAAGGATTGCGATTTTTTCGCGTGAGTAGATTACATACAAAGTTAATGCGTAGACACGAATAGCACAAATAGCGCAAATAGCGCGACGCGAACAATTCGCCTCATTTGCATGACGCTGTGTTACGAAAGCCAATCAGTGTTGAGAAGCTCCGCCCGTCATCACTGACGTCTTGCCGCTGTTGAATCATGTTAAAGGAAAATATTTTATGTGTATGCTTAATAAATGTCTCACGCTTAGGATAACTATGAAGCCGCATTAACACATATATTAGGGTTATTAAGAGCACAATATTCATAGTTTTATGTATCTAATTAATCACTGACATGGTATTATAAAGTTACATTCAGGTATAGCTGTAAGCAGGCCCAACGAAAGGGGGCCGGGGGGTTAGACAGACTCAGAAGATAGGGGGCCGAGAAGAGAACCCAGTGAAGGCAGAAGACGACAAGGTCACGATAAGTTAGCGCCTTAGGCTCAGCTGTTGTGGATATTATGGCTAGTAGCAGGGGAATATTATGGCACGGGAAAATAAACATGAGGCAGACAGTGAAATAATCAGTTTCGGATTGAGACGGCGTCAACTGGTTAAAATGGCGTGCGTGAGGTATGAGGTCACCTGATACGAGGTCAAAATGGCCGCAGGGGACGGGGTTAAAGGGTGGGACCGGGGGCTGCACCTGGATCAGAATGTTGCATTATAAAAACTATGTCAATCTGAATGTTCGTGGGTTGTATTTCCGGACAGCAACTCGAGTTATTTGTAATCTGTGCATTGCAAATAAATCTACGTGAATTGAACTTTGATCCAATCTCTCTGGTATTCTGTGGGTGGTCAATTACTGAGGTCCCGTAAGTGAGTTCCTGTGGCGTCTCACTAGCAGTCAGATAGGAAATAGTTGTGAAGTTTATACAGAATTAGGTTTTAAGGAAGTTAGCCATCATCGAGCAGAATACGCAATAAACGAAAGAAATCCAGCCACAACAATCAGAAACTATGGAGGAGAAGTTAATAGACTGGAAGCGGCAGTCCTCCCGATCCTGGAGAAGCTGTGTGCGGCTACGGGTGATGTTATGAACCCAGACACGAGGGCGTTTGATCTTCCGACGTTTGTGGGACTTCCACAACATGTACAAAGCAGAAATAGTGGTTATTTCTTCCACGGTGGATGGTGGAAATTAACTATTTCCACGGACATAAGCCACGCCCCCTCTCCAGCACGTCTAACGCGAATGAAGCGAAATAACCACAAATAGTCCGGCGAGTAAACTCGCGTGAAAATTCTCAACGCTTTTGGTGTGAACACATCATAAATTTTATGTCCATGTACTTTGTACTTTTGTAATATGTGAAGTTCTCAATAAAGTTCTTGAAATAAAAATATTCTGCATTTCCCCCTGCGCCCCACTAGAGGGGCGCGCCCCACAGTTTGAGAAATACTGGTCTATGTTGTTGTTGCAACTCCTGCTTAGTTCAACGTCCCCTTCCCGGCTGCAGGTCTCCTGAGACATTGAGAGTTTGCCCACAAGTTCAGGCCTCTAGAGTTTGATGAAGCAGTTTACAAGTTAGTCGTTCTTGGTGAAGAGTTGCAATGAGATCCACGGAGGGTGAACACATATGATGAACGGTGACTCAAACAGTTGAAAACACTCTCAGTGTGTTTGGAGGTCGTGTAACTGTAAAGGATGCAAATACTCTCCTGCACAAGGTACATGTTTATTCTGTGACTCGTTTTTGTTTTTGACAACGTTAATGGATGCTGATTTAAATGTAACATATGTAACTTTTGGTGGGCATGTCGAAGTGCACAAATATAGATATCTCTATTTTTCTATTATATTTGTAATATATATTCTGATAATCTGCAGTAATTCTATTATTGTGTACCTCATCTGGATTCACAAAAACCTTCATGAGCCTATGTACATTTTCATTGCAGCTTTGTTACTGAACGCGGTTCTGTTCAGCACTGCGATCTACCCAAAGCTTCTGATTGACTTTTTATCTGAGAAACAGATCATATCTTACTCAGCCTGTCTCTTTCAGTTTCATTTATTTTACTCTTTAGGTGGTTCAGAGTTCTTACTGTTGGCAGCCATGTCTTATGACAGATATGTGTCTATATGTAAACCTCTGCAATATCCAACTATCATGAGAAAAACAACTGTCTGTATGGTCTTGGTTGTAGCTTGGCTTCTGCCGGCCTTTCAGGTCGCAGTGCCAACTGCTCTGAGTGCCAAAGAAAAGCTCTGTAGCTTTATTTTAAATGGACTTTTTTGCAACAATACAGTTTACAAACTTCAATGTGTGTCCTCAAAAGCACATCTTGTACGGGATATGATCATAATGCTTAATGTTGCCCTCCTTCCTGTGCTTTTCATATTCTTTACGTACACAAGGATACTCATCATAACCTATCAAAGTAGTGGAGAAGTCAGAAGAAAAGCTGCACAGACCTGTTTACCTCACTTGATAGTTTTGATTAACTTTTTCTGTTTGTGTGCGTATGATGTCATTATAGCTGGACTGGAGTCAGATGTTCCCAAAACTGTGAATTTAATAATGACTTTACAAATAATTTTGTATCACCCTCTCTTTAATCCGATCATTTATGGATTAAAAATGAAAGAAATCAATAAACACCTCAAAAGGTTGTTCTTCCCAGCCAAAATTAACTAATGTATCAACACTGATGACAGACTAGTTTCTCATTTCTTCTGTAATAATACTGAAGATAAATGACTCCTCATCCTTGGATGGTGTTTAACCTAATAATTTCTTTCTATGACTGACGCACAGTGAAGAGTAACGGCAGCATCTAGAATTCACTGTCTGATCAATGAATTTTGACTTACAAGTTTCAAGTTCTATAGCAGATCAAGTTCCATCAATAAGTGTTTCAATATTACTTACACAAAGCGTTCATTTTTAAAAACAGATATGTCTGTTTTTGTCTATTTCCCTGAATGTCTTTTTGTGTGGCATCCAGGGAATATATCATATTTCAAACTGGTGTTTATTCTGTTGGATTTTATATGTTTATGCAAGTTAAGTTTGTAGCTTCCACTGAGACATCAGCGTTATGTCATCTGTATTTTTGATAAAAAAAATGTGTTTGAGTCCATCTATAAGGCTACACATGACTTTTAAATATCCTGCAATGTCTTTAAATGGGACTAAATATGTTTGATTTTCATACAACTCATTTACTCACAAACAAACTTACAGCCTCGATCATCTATGACACTCTAGATGTCGATACATGAATACTTGTGTGTATAAAAACAAGGCTGATGTTCAATGTTTTGTCTGAACTGTTATAAGTTACTTAAAAGCCTGTTTTTGGATAAACAGCCTCACTAACATTGGCAGTGATTTCCACTTTACTTTGTTATTTCAGCACTGCTGAGTCATTTTTAGAAAGAAAGGAGTTTAACGAGCGTCAGTCGTCTCCCTTATGGGTCCCGATGTGGTGATCGTGGATGGAATTGTATTATGTGCATATATACAGTCAGCAGCAGAACTGATAAAGACAAAACATATTATACGATAAATAATCACAATATTGACAGTGAAGAGCTGAATGCTGTGACAATGCAACGTACAAATATAAAAAATTAAGATGCAGAATTCTGTGTCCGTAAATATGCAGAACAAAAGCTGCTCATAAACCTTTTTTTTGTTGGTGAACATTGACTTGTTTGATTATGTGTTTTGTTGTACAGAGATTCAAATGATGGTAGAGGGGAGCCTATTATTTTGAAGGATATTTTAATAATGTGTCCAGGCTGTTGTATAGAACTGATCCAGGCGTAGTGAGGATACTTTATGAAACTGTCGGAGGATTCTGTGTTTCACTCTGACTTTCTTAAGTCGTCTGAGGAAGAACAGCCTCTGCTAGACTTTGCAGGTGATGTGCTTTGTGATAATATTCTATTTCACTCATCTGGAGGCCTTGGATGGGGGGATTTGGGTGGATTAGTTTCTGGGTTCTGAGCAGGGGGTTGTTGCTTTTCATAACTGTGACTTTGGATATGAGGATATGTGGTCAAATTCAACGAGTGCAATAATGCATTATTATGGGTGCTCTCAGCTGCCTGCACCTGAATGAACATTAACATGAACATGAACATGAACATGAACCCTCATCTGTACCTGCCTTCCTGGCCTTCCTGGCTGTACAGTTTGACCTGCCCAATACCTGTTCATCTGTGGATTCTCAGCTCCTTCTATTTGGACCTGCTGCCTTTGCTTGTAAGCTTATGTATCTTCACTAACCATTAAATCACTGAACTGCTCCTGTCAGCCTGGTTGTCTGCATTTGGGTCCTTTTCCCGTCTCATACATTACATGTGACAGTAAGATCTGTCCAGATATGGACTCAGCAGAGATTCATCTGCCCTGTCTGCCATTTTCAGGCCATGAGTGAGTGAATGACAAAGGACTAATTTTCTTTCTGGAACAAACACAGACCCAATCCCAGTGTCCCCCCTAAGGCCTCAAACCCTGAACCCTCAGGGACTTACTGACATCACCTGTTAAGTGGTTGAGTGTGAGAGACTGTGAGAGCTTGAAATGGTGTAAATAGGAATGGGACAGCACTTTGCTGCAACATACCACGTTACCATGACAACGTAAAAAGAATATTGTGTACAATTGTGTGTATTTATTTCATACTTTTTACTCCCTGATTTGAACGTCTGACGATGAGACGTCATTTCAAATAATCTATTTACTAGTTTTTTTTTGTCAAAACAGCTTCAATAACAACTTGAAATGTTTGATGAATAAATATTTTTAACATATTTAATCTCTGCTTGCATTCTTCTGATTGCATGTGTTTTCATGTCCCATCTTTAATCCTTAATGTTGGTGTGTAAATGTAATCTACCAGGCTGAACACTGTTATCTTATTTAAAATCTTTGGACGGACTTGGAAGAGAATTTCTGGATTCAGTTGGTTATAATAAAAATCAATTTAATAAAAGTTGGTAATACAGTGCATAATTTTCAGCTGAGGGATCCTAGGCCAAGTCACATTCCACAGGTCCCCTGAGAGAGTTAACTGTCTGTGCTTATTGACCTAAGAGACCCAAAACTGACCAGTACATTCGATTATATAGTTCAATGAAAATGTGCATCGTCGCCTCTCATTGGCTCAGCTTTACAACATATGGTGCGGCTAAAGTTTCTCTCACAGTTTAGCAAAACAACCCCCTTCTTAGTGAAGTAGTTTTTATTGCTCTTTGTCTCTTGGAGTATCCATCCCTCTCTCTCTATCTCATTCCATGCATACCTGAAAGTCTAAGTTAGAAAACTCAATGTGGCCTTCTTCTATGTCACGCATACTCCTTCCCATAAGGCTCACTATTCCTTATTAATTATCCTTTTCAAGTATCGTAATTTATAGATAGATATTCCTTATTTACAGTGTAAGTCATTTTATTTTATTACAACCTAACAACACCCACATGCCCTCCTCTTTGTTTACCTTTTTTTTTACGGCTCCATGCTTCCACTGGTAACTGCGTGTTTAACGTCACATTGCTATGAATTGTGGGTAATTTCCTTGGGCAAAGTCTGCATCTAATACTGACTAACTGAAAGGGTTCATAAAGGGCTCAAATGTCTTCCAGAGAGTCCTCAAGCACTCAACGATTTGACAATGGGACGACCCTAAACCCTCACGGACTCAGTGGGAGGGCGCCTCAAGGCCTGTGAGTCCGTACGGGTGGAGATTGAGATTGGGCCACAGTCTGTACATAAGAAGTTGACGTAGTCATGGTGACGTCAACCATTGGTTTATGGAAAGCCTCGAGTTCGACGATTTTGCCGTCGCCATCTTGGATTATGGCCATCGCCATGTTGTTTTTTGCAGCCAATAAACAGGAAGTGACCATATCTGGACTGAGGAGGATGTAGAGACGCCGTATAACGTCTCTGGTGTCGACCTATCAATCACCTTGTAGCCCCGCCCCTATGAACACCAACACTGGGCCGGAGGAGGCTTAATTAGCCTCAGCTGGTCTGGGTTTGGATTGATTGTGCTTTCTCCCTTATATAAATCCTAGTAGGGACGGAGGGGAGGGGTGAGGGAGCAGAGAACAATCTGCGAGAGCCGCGGATGTCCGAGGGAGCAGAGAACAATCTGCGAGAGCGAACAGAATAAAGTTGTTGCCACTTGACCAAAGCTGTGAAGCGTCTTCTGTGCTTGGGGGGGAAACGCACGGGGTAACACTCGTCATGTTACAGTGGCGCTCGACGTGGGGCCCCCTTAATAGAAAATGCAAGGAGACGAGCAAGCCCCAGATCTGCCGGCCCAGCCGATCATCGCGCTGGGGCAAATGCTTGGGGGGATAGCGGCAATGCAGCGGGACCAAGCTGAGGCGAACCGGCAGTTCCTGGGGGCGCTGCAGGCCCAGGCAGAGAGGCAGGCATATGCCCTTGAACGACTCGCCGCCCGCGCAGAGGTAATCCCGCCGCGCCGAACCCCTCCACCTTGGCAGGGGTAACCCTGCACAAGCGCAGTCATACCCGCAATTCTCATTGATCAGAGACAGGCTGTACCGAGTGAGCCGTGTCACGCAGACAGGGCAGGAGAACACCCAGTTGTTGGTGCCGAAAAGCACTATAACCCGATGGCTGGTCACATGGGATCTGAGAAAACGCTAGACCGGATAATGGCCCAATTTTATTGGCCGGGCATCTGGGCGGATGTGCGCCGTTGGTGCGCGTCCTGCCCGGAGTGCCAGTTGGTAAACCACCCGGCCATTCCGAGGGCGCCGTTGCGTCCTCTGCCGTTAATGGAGGTGACGTTTGAGCGGATCGCCATGGACCTCATCGGGCCATTTCATCGGAGCGCACACGGATATCGCTTTGTGTTAGTCCTGGTGGATTACGCAACACAATATCCGGAGGCAGTGCCGTTGCGCAACATTTCTGCATAGAGTGTCGCGCAGGCTCTGTTTCAGGTCATCTCCCGAGTCGGGATCCCGAAAGAGATTCTGACTGACCAGGGCACCTCGTTCATGTCACGAACACTGGGAGAACTTTACGGGTTGCTGGGCATCAAGTCTATTCGGACCAGCGTGTACCACCCACAGACCGACGGTCTGGTGGAGCGTCTGAATAAGACTTTGAAGTCCATGATCCGTAAATTTATTAGTGAGGATGAATGTAATTGGGATAAATGGCTTGATTCTCTGTTGTTTGCAGTGCGGGAGGTCCCCCAGGCCTCCACGAGATTTTCTCCCTTTGAACTGCTGTTCGGCAGAACACCACGGGGGGTGCTCGACCTGATTAAGGAAAACTGGGAGGAAGGTCCGAGCACCAGTAAAAATGAGATCCAGTACGTCCTGGACCTGAGAACAAAACTCCACACACTGAGTCGGATGTCACGTGAGAATTTGCTCCAGGCCCAGGAGCGTCAACAACGGCTGTACAACAGAGGAGCCAGGCTGAGACAATTCACACCGGGAGAACAGGTACTTGTATTGCTTCCTACTTCCAGCTCTAAACTACTCGCCAAGTGGCAAGGGCCCTTTGTGGTCTCAAGGCGAGTGGGGGACGTCGACTATGAGGTGGTGCGTTCTGACAGGGGCGGAGCTCTACAGATCTACCACCTCAACCTCCTAAAAGCGTGGAGAGAGGCGGAGTCTGTTTCTCTGGTGTCCGTGGTATCCGAGAAAGAGGAGCTGGGGCCTGAGGCTCCAAAATCCACCAATCCGACCTCGCTCCTTTGTGAAGCCCATCTCTCCAGGACCCAGAGAACAGACATTGCCCAGTTGCAAGAGCAGTTTGCCGACGTGTTCTCCCTCCTGCCAGGTCGCACGAACCTCATAGAGCACCGAATTGAGACTCCTCCGGGTGTGGCGGTGCGGTCGCGTCCCTACAGGTTGCCTGAACACAAAAGACAAGTGGTTCAGAGGGAATTGGCTGCCATGCTGGAGATGGGGGTAATAGAAGAGTCCAACAGTGCCTGGTGTAGCCCCATCGTTCTTGTTGTAAAGAAGGATGGGTCTATACGGTTCTGCGTGGACTATCGCAGGGTGAACGATGTGTCACGTTTCGATGCGTACCCAATGCCCCGGGTTGACGAACTCCTGGACCGACTGGGCACTGCGCGTTTTTTTACGACACTGGATTTAACCAAGGGCTACTGGCAGATTCCTCTGTCGCCAGAGTCCAAGGAAAAGACAGAGGTGAGGCGGTTTCTGGGGCTGGCGGGTTACTACAGGCGGTTCATCCCGGATTTTGCGACGCTGACCAGCCCCTTGACCGACCTGACCCAGAAAGGTGCCTCAGATCCGGTCCAGTGGACAGAGCAGTGCCAGTTGGTGTTTGAGAGGGTAAAACAGGCTCTCTGTGGGGAGCCACTCCTCCATACACCTAACTTCTCTCTGCCCTTTACTCTGCAGACTGATGCCTCGAACAGGGGGTTGGGGGCCGTTTTGTCCCAGCAGGTGCGGGGGGTTGACCGCCCTGTCCTGTACATCAGCCGGAAGCTGTCCGAGAGGGAGGCCAGGTACAGCACAGTGGAAAAGGAGTTCCTGGCCATCCGGTGGGCGGTCGACTCCCTGCGCTACTACCTCCTGGGACGTTCATTCACCCTCTGTTCGGACCACGCTCCGCTCCAGTGGCTCCACCGCATGAAAGATAGCAACGCCCGGATCACTCGGTGGTATCTGGCTCTACAGCCTTTTAATTTCAAGGTGATCCTTAGGCCGGGGGTGCAGATGGCTGTGGCCGACTTCCTCTCCCGCTCTCATGGGGGGTAAGGGGTAGTAGGTTAGGCCGGATGGCTCCCCGGCCTAAGTCGGGCGGCGGGGGTATGTGGTGGTGGGGCGTGGTTTCGCTCAGCTGCGGAGTGGGAGAGGAGGATGACGACGGAGTAGTGGCTCAGGGAACGGGGCCGCAGGAGGCTTAATTAGCCTCAGCTGGTCTGGGTTTGGATTGATTGTGCTTTCTCCCTTATATAAATCCTAGTAGGGACGGAGGGGAGGGGTGAGGGAGCAGAGAACAATCTGCGAGAGCCGCGGATGTCCGAGGGAGCAGAGAACAATCTGCGAGAGCAAACAGAGTAAAGTTGTTGCCACTTGACCAAAGCTGTGAAGCTTCTTCTGTGCTTGGGGGGGAAACACACGGGGTAACACTCGTCGTGTTACAGTGCGTTTAGTCCATGCTGACATTTTTGCTTCTGTTTTTTTTAGATGTACTAGTTATGCTAAATATTATCAGGTAAAAGTATATGAAATGTGCAGTTGAAATAAGTGTTTAATAGAACATTTTATTGAATCCATTTTAAACACTAGTAACTCTCCTTTTCATCATCTTTTAATTGTTTTTCCTCCCCCTGTCTCTTTCTCTCCATCACTCTCACCTCTCAGTTAATCATCAAGGTACGGATGACTGAATCAAATCATCTGATGCAGGTTATATGAGTACTTCTACTACTTCTAGTACCTGTTTCATCCATTAACATTTTGTTTTAGACATCCTTAATGGATAATGAATTAAATGTGACATATATAACTTTTGGTGGGCATGTGGAAGTGCACACATATGGATTTCTGTATTTTGTGATCATGTTTACAGCATATATTCTATTAATCTGCAGTAATTATACTATTGTATGCATAACAGTGATTTACAAAAACCTCCATGAGCCTATGTACATTTTTATTGCAGCTTTATTAATCAACTCTGTTCTTTTCAGCACTGCTATCTACCCAAAGCTTATGATTGACTTTTTATCTGTGAAACAGATCATATCTTACTCTGCCTGTGTCTTCCAGCGATCTATATATTATACTCTGGCTGGTTCAGAGTTCTTCCTGTTGTCGGTCATGGCATATGAGAGATATGTGTCTATATGTAAACCTCTGCAATATTCAATCATCATGAGAAAAAGCAAAGTTCAAATCCTCCTGTTTTCAGCTTGGATTGTTCCTGCTTGTCAGATGATAGTGCCGATACCATCGAGTTTAAAAGAAAAACTGTGTAGCTTTACTTTGAAAGGAATCATTTGCAACAGCACAATTACCAAACTTCACTGTGTGAGCTCACAAGTGATGAATATATATGGCTTGATCGTGTTTGTAGAAGCGGTAATCCTGCCTTTGCTCTTCATAGTTTTTACATACACAAAGATATTTATAATAACCTATCGAAGCAGTAGAGAAGTCAGGAGCAAAGCTGCACAGACCTGTTTACCTCACCTGCTGGTTCTCATCAGCTTTTCTTGTTTGTTTACGCACGATGTTCTTCTAGCTCGACTGGACACTGATTTTCCCAAAACTGTGCGTTTGATATTGAGTTTACAAATGATTTTGTATCATCCTCTCTTTAATCCGATCATATACGGACTGAAAATGAAAGAAATTTATAAAGACCTGAGTGGATTGTTCTGCAGAACGGTCTAATGCAGAAGTGTCTCAATCCTTTTCCAGTCAAGGACCCTTAATAAGTTAAAGAATATACTGGAGAGTCACTCATGCATGTCCTTTTGAATAATTAGACACTTTTTACACTTCTATATGTGAAAGAACTAAACAGGACAAATGTACTAGACAGATATAAGACATGTGATTATAAGAGTTATAGATTTATTAGATTAGAATGTAATGCATATAGTTTTTTTGTGTAAATCTGTCAGAATACATGCAATTAAATTATCTCGTCTCAACAATCCTAAGTAAGAGATAATTTACACTGTGGCCTTCAGATAATTCATGAACCATGTAGCATGAAGAGGCCACGTGCCACAGTATCGAGCACCATCAACTCCAACAATTTGATCATGATAATGAAAAGAAATTGTCTGTGACACTCCAACACTGAATAAAGAATGCTTCATCAGGGTGACTTTACCTAAAAGTGACTCTCACCTTAGACACAAACTCCTCAAGTCCCTTCAATCTGGCAGGAGGCTGCGGCCCATCAGCTGTTTACTATATTTTATCCTAAATTTTCACATTTTCTATTTTAAAATTAAGTCTCATACTATTGCACTGTGTTCATTGTTAAGCACCAATCACTGAGCCAAATTACTTCTATGTGACACTAAACAGTTTTGATTCTGATTCTTTAACAACAAATGAGAACATTTTTATTCTATCGACACGCTGAATTGTTTGTTTTTGATGATATGTATTGGCATCATTGTTTCTGGGTGTCTTGTTAAAGTTTATAATGGTCCTAAAAAAAAGGCAACATTTTAAATCAACAGCATTAAAAGCAGCAGCTTGTGCTTCTGTCATTTGGTGCCCTGAGAGGCAAAGTGGAGTCCAATGCTATCGAAAAAAACAAAAACAACAAAAACAATATTCTTGTTGTTGTCAAGTAATAATAATTTCTATAATAATACTTGATTGAGTTTTCTGTTTATCGTTTGTTTTTAAGTATTACGCATTTTGTTGTTACCTTTTTATTATTACCACTATTTATAGACTTTGATAATTTACAGTGTGCAGCTGACATATATTCATGAACACAAACAAGACGGTCTCAGATGTGTAATCAATAACTTGGTGTGAAGATAATAAAGCGTCTGAGCTGAAGGAGTTTCTGGTGAACCTGCATGATGTGCATGTAATACAAGACTATCTTAAAATAAGTCTGTTATTAAAATTTTAAGTGTCTTAAAGTGAAGAGTTGTGCAGGAATGTATAAATGAGTAAATGAGTGTGCGTCAGCAATTTTGCTTAAATAATGCAAGTTTTTCATTATATTACACATTAAACAAAGAAGTGTCAAGAAGTAGACTGTGAGCATATGATAGTTTTGGCATAACAATACCATATCATATGTATATAGAAGCCCGATGTATTATATTGACAGAAAGTACAGGGTTTGGGGAGAGTGTGTCCTTTATGAGAAATAGTTTACTGAGCGAATAATAAACTAAAAGTGAACAAATTCACAATAAATAAACTGATGATTGGGTTTCAACAAGAGACCATAACATTATTTCAGACTGATTGTCAGTTTAGACCTGCTGTTGGGAGCTGATGTCATTTTTCCAAACAGTGTCCAACAAAAAAGGCCCAGAAGAAGCTTGGATTAAAACTGAATAAAGTCAGCCCACCAGACCTTTGGATCGACATTGAATTGTGGTGTTTAGGGAAGGAGACGATAGTCTGCTAGTCCAGGGAACACTGTAAACTCTTACAGCAACTAGAGATAAAATAAAAATGAGGAATCAGAAGCTTCAAACTATGTCATCCCAAATATAAGCAAATGTATGCACTCCTCTGTTGCTCTTAGAGTGGAAATGAAAAGCCTTTTTTACTCCTCTTTTTAGAGAGCTGAGTTGAAAATTGTTGCCAATAAGGGCGGATAAAGTCCTTTGAGAAGGTTTCACTAATAGGGTCCTCGCCGCTCGCCGTTTAAGAAAGTGCATTGAGCAAATGAGTATTGGAATGTAAACTTAAACTTGAGTTATGTTGCGTGGGTGAAAAAAGGCAATTGGTGAATTATGATGTGCTTATCAGAAGAGAGGGTAGGATCAAACACAACACTAAGAGTCTCTGTTACTTGATCAAATTGGTGTCTATGTCGAGCAGGGCCAAAGACCAGCATCTCAGTAACCTACAATAATATTACATCAGGAATTTCTGATGTAGTCAGAAGTAGAAGAATAATTCATTTTCTCATAGACTTCTATACAACCAGAGGAGTCGCCCCCTGCTGGACATTAGAGAGGATGCAGGTGTAAGACTATCATGACCTGGCTCTGAAGCCTTGACGAAAGAGAGGGAGACGCAGATTTAAGGCAAACAATAAAGGGGTTAATTGTTAAATAAGGTGGGTGGCAATACACCCCAAAAACAACTAAGAACGATTAGATGTGACAAGTAGCTGTTTCATGGTTGAACACAAAACAATTATGCCGAGGAGCGGAGAGAGAACTGGCTGTCAAACGGGTTTCCAACTTGCGTGATTCTACCTGAAGGGGCAAGTCCTGTGATGACAACCACACCTTCTGACCAGTACGGTAAGTAGGTGCAGGTGTTCGGTGACGGTCAGCAAGGCGCCTGTTCCGGGCGGTCAAATGAAGGAGTGCAGACTGGAGGGAGGTTAAGGGAGGCAAAAGCAGAGTCTGACTCTGGAGTCCATGAGAAGGGGATGGCAGCGGAGGTGAGTTGAGTGAGGGGGGCTGCCACTTTGCTGTAATCTCGAATGAACCGCCTGTAAAAATTGGCAAAACCCAGGAACCGTTGCAATTGTTTGTGAATGGTGGGTGTAGGCCACTCTGCCACTGCCTGAATTTTCGCTGGATCGGCCTTCACCTGCCCCTGCTGCATGATGAAACTGAGAAAGCTCACTGTGGTGACATGAAAGTTACATTTCTCCGCTTTTACAAAAAGCTTATTCTCCAACAGCCGACGTAACACTAGCCTGACATTTTTAATGTGTTCCTCCCTGTTCCGGGAGAAGATAAGGATGTCGTCCAAATATACAAAAATTAAGCGATTAGCATGTCATGGAGGACATCGTTAACCAAGGCTTGAAAAACTGCAGGGGCGTTGTTGAGGCCGAAAGGCATGACAAGATACTCGAAAATGGCCCAGGGTGGTGTTAAAGGCTGTTTTCCACTCATCTCCTTCCCGAATACGAATGAGATGGTAGGCGTTCCGGTCCAGTTTGGAGAAAACAGTGGCTTTGAGAAGGGGCTCAAAAGCGAGGTCAATGAAAGGGAGAGGCTATTTGTTTTTGATGGTAATATCATTAAGACCACGGTAATCAATGCAGGGGCGTAGTGTGCGGTCCTTCTTGCCCACAAAGAAGAACCCAGCACCAAAAGGAGATGAAGAGGGTTGGATTAACCCAGTCGCTAGAAGGTCGTGGCTATATTTGTCCATAGCCTCTCTTTCAGGACGGGAAAGGTTAAAGATACGTTTAGTGGGTAGGGGTGCGCCAGGGAGCAGGTCAATAGCACAGTTATAGAGTCTATGTGGAGGTAGTGTTTGGGACCGCTGCTTGCTAAATACCTCACCTAAGTCATGGTAAGTGGGTGGAACTAACGTGAGGTCTGGGGACTCGATAGTGGGAGTTGCAGTCAATTTCGTGGGAGCTGGGGCTGACTGGAGACAGTGAGAGTGACAAAAAGTGTTCCAGCTAACTACTGTGCCTGTAGGCCAATCAATTTGGGGGTTGTGAAGGTTAAGCTAAGGTTGTCCTAAGACCACTGGAGCATGTAGTGAGGAAAAACGGGCATGTGGTGAGGAAGAATGGTCATCCGAGGACTGGAGCTCTGGGGAGCGGGACTGGGGCTCCGGCAGCTGGGACATGGCCTCCGGCGGCTCGAGCGCCGACGGGAAACGGGAGTCTTGGGTCGGCCGGTGGGGCCGACTTGAAACTGGGGCTTGCTGCGGCTCGGAGAGAGCAGCTGGAACCGAGGAGACGTAGGGTTGGCCCACCTTAGGCCGTAGATCAGTGATCGACTTTGTAATCGTTTCATCTGATCTGCGGCCGTATGTCTTGGACACTTGGGTGAAGAGAGGAGCTGAGCTGAGTGAGTTGGATCAGATGGCGGGGGAGCCGACTGGAAAGACTTGGCAAGGTCACCGTGTTGGTGAAGAGGGAGCTGAGCCGGAAGGCGAAGCTTTCAATTTACCGTGCGGTCTACGTTCCGACCCTCACCTATGGTCACGAACTCTGGGTCGTGACCGAAAGAATGAGGTCTCGGATACAAGCGGCCGAGACGGTTTCACACAAAACTAAATGATGTAGTGGTACCCCAGATACCGTAACTCCCTCCTTCCAACTGCACACTTCCCCGGGTTGGCGGTGAGCCAAGCCTGCCTCAGGGATTCCAGCACCGTGCCCACCCACTGCACATGCTCCGCCCAGGTGTTGCTGTGGATGGTTACATCATCCAGGTAGGCGGCAGCATATGCTATGTAGGGACACAGCACGTTGTCCATGAGGCGTTGGAAGGTGGCTTGGGCACCAAACAGCCCAAAAGGAAGCGTGGTGAATTGGTACAAACCAAACAGAGTGGAGAAGGCCGTTTTTTTCCCTGTACTCACGTGACAGAGGAATCTGCCAGTATTCCTTGGTTGGATTCAGTGTCGTAAAGAAACGCACAGTGCCCAGTCGGTCCAGGAGTTCATTGACACGGGGCATTGGGTACGCATCGAAAAACGACACATCGTTCACATTATTACATGACATTACCTTTCATTTGGCAGACGTTAAACGCTAGACGCTAATCCAAAGCAACTTACAATAAGTTCACCCTGCGATAGTCCACGCAGAACCCACCCTTCTTGACAACAAGAAGGATGGGGCTACACCAGGCACTGTTGGACTTTTCTATTACCCCCATCTCCAGCGTGGCAGCCAATTCCCTCTGAACCACTTTTCTTTTGTGTTCAGGTAACCTGTAGGGTCGCGATGGCACCGCCACGCCCGGAGGACTCTCAATTCGGTGCTCTATGAGGTTTGGCGACCTGGCAGGAGGGAGAACACGTCAGCAAACTCTGTGGGTCCCGGAGAGATGGGCTTCACAAAGGAGCGAGGCCGGATTGGTGGATTTTGGGACCTCAGGCCCCAGCTCCTCTCTCTCAGATACCGCGGACACCACAGAAACAGACTCCACCTCTCTCCACGCTTTTAGGAGGTTGAGGTGGTAGATCTGTGTAGCACCGCCCCTGTCAGAACGCACCTTGTAGTCAACATCCCCCACTCGCCGTGTGACCACAAAGGGCCCTTGCCACTTGGCGAGGAGTTTTGAGCTGGAAGAAGGAAGCAATACAAGTGCCTTTTCTCCCGTTGTGAATTGTCTCAGCTTGGCTCCTCTGTTGTACAGCTGTTTTTTACGTCCCTGGGCCTGGAGCAAATTCTCACGTGACATCCGACCCAGTGTTTGGAGTTTTGCTCGCAGATCCAGGACATATTGGATCTCACTTTTACCGGGGCTAAGGGTTAGAAAATCCCGTGGAGGCCTGGGGGACCTGCCGCACTGCAAACAGAGAATCAAGCCATTTATCCTAATTGTTTGTCTTCATTAATAAATTTACGCATGAACGAAGTGCCCCGGTCAGTCAGAATCTCTTTCGAGATTCCGACTTGGGAGATAAACAGAGCCTGCTCAACACTCTTTGCAGAAATGTTTCGCAATGGCACTGCCCAGGGATATCGTATTGCGTAACCCACCAGGATAAACACAAAGCGATATCCGTGTCCGAGTGAAATGGCCCAATGAGGTCCATGGCGATTCGCTCAAACGGAACCTCCATTAATGGTGCTAAAGCGCCCTCGGAATGGCCGGTGGTTTACCAGTTGACACTCCGGGCATCCCCCCGAATGGGGCGCGCCAGGAGCTGTGGAGGTAGCCTCCTCCGAGGGGCAGGCGTCGGCCGTGCCAAAGCAGGTGTGGGACCGCTGTCCCCCTGACCGGGGGGATGAACTGCCAGGTGGTCCTCCGCCAAGAAGATGGCGGTCCCCAGTGCCGTAGGGCGGTGGCAGCGGACCCAGGTAGCCCCAAGGCCGCTGTCTGTGCCTCCCCGGCCAGAAGAGGCAAGAGCCGGACCGCCCACTCTGCCGCAGGCCAGCCACACGCCTCCGCCATTGCCTCGAATGAGTCCAGGACTAACTGCACATCTTCTGCGGCAGTGATCCTGTGTGGGACCACCCTTGCCAGCGTAGACGGGGCCAGGGCCAGGGCCGGCGCCGGCGCTGGCGGAGCTGCAGCTGTCCGGGCTGCGAGCTGTTCCAGGGCATGAATCTGCCTCTCCGCCTGGGCTTGGAGTGCCTCCAGGAACTGTCGGTTCGCCTCTGCCTGTTCTCTTTGCATGGCATGTATCTGTGGAGGCTTCTGATACAGTGCCAAGCGTGAATATAAACAAAGCTAGTCAGCTAGCTAGCTAGGAAGCCAAACTAACAGTCGTGTTGATGGCATAAACTGAGCGACACGGTTTCACACAAAACTAAATGATATAGCGACAAAATGACAAAGTTTGATTTTTCTTGACTGAATGTTTTAAATTGACAATCATCAGAAGATTAATTCATGGCACAATTCAAACAGGATCAAAACAATATTGATCTCTTTCTGTGACTACTGCACAGTTGTCAGCATCCACATGCATTCTCTTTAGGAAATGCATTTTAATTGATGCTCTCCGAAAAGGTCAGGGTTGAGGTGACCAGGCTTTTAGAAACAAAGAGCTGCCTGACATAACCTGATGAAAAAGAATCAAACAACATCTTTGAGTTCAGGCCTTCAGAAGTTGTTTACATGTTGTCAGCTTTTTTTGGAGAGTGTAATGAGCTCCGTGGAGGCTGAAGCAGTCTGATAAAAACAACCTACAGAATCACGTTCCAATATCTCTGTATCAGTGTTTGCCAGATCACATCAAGGTACGGATGACTGAATCAAATCATCTGATAAAGGTTATATGAGACTTCTAGTACTTCTAGTACTTCTAGCACCTGTTTCATCCATTAAAATTTTGTTTTAGATATCCTTAATGGATAATGAATTAAATGTGACATATATAACTTTTGGTGGTCATGTGGAAGTGCACACATATGGATTTCTGTATTTTCTGATCATGTTTACAGCATATATTCTAATAATCTGCAGTAATTCTACTATTGTATGCATAATAGTGATTCAGCAAAACCTCCATGAGCCTATGTACATTTTTATTGCAGCTTTATTAATCAACTCTGTTCTTTTCAGCACTGCTATCTACCCAAAGCTTATGATTGACTTTTTATCTGTGAAACAGATCATATCTTACTCTGCCTGTGTCTTCCAGCGATTTATATATCACACTCTGGCTGGTTCAGAGTTCTTCCTGTTGTCGGTCATGGCCTATGACAGATATGTGTCTATATGTAAACCTCTGCAATATTCAACCATCATGAGAAAACGCAAAGTTCAAATCCTCCTGTTATCAGCTTGGATTGTTCCTGCTTGTCAGATGATAGTCCCGTTACCATCGAGTTTAAAAAAAAAACTGTGTAGCTTTACTTTGAAAGGAATCATTTGCAACAGCACAATTACCAAACTTCACTGTGTGAGCTCACAATTGATGAATATATATGGCTTGATCGTGTTAGTAGACGTATTAATCTTCCCATTGCTCTTCATAGTTTTTACATACGCAAAGATATTTATAATAACCTATCGAAGCAGTAGAGAAGTCAGGAGCAAAGCTGCACAGACCTGTTTACCTCACCTGCTGGTTCTCATCAGCTTTTCTTGTTTGATTACTTATGATGTTCTTCTACCTCGACTGGACACTGATTTTCCCAAAACTGTACGTCTGATATTGAGTTTACAAATGATTTTGTATCATCCTCTCTTGAATCCGATCATATACGGACTGAAAATGAAAGAAATTTATAAACACCTGAGTGGATTGTTCTGCAGAACGGTCTAATGCAGAAGTGTCTCAATCCTTTTCCAGTCAAGGACCCTTAATAAGTTAAAGAATATACTGGAGAGTCCCTCATGCATGTCCTTTTGAATGATCAGACAGTTTTTACACTTCTATATTTGAAAGAACAACACAGGACAAATGTACGAGACCGATATTAGACTTGTGATCGTAAGAGTTATAGATTTATTAGATTAGAATGTAAACTATATTGTTTTTTGTGTAAATCTGTCAGAATACATGAAATTAAAGTATCTAGTCTCAACAATCCTAAGTAAGAGATAATTTACACTGTGGCCTTTAGATAATTCATGAACCATGTAGCATGAAGAGGCCACGTGCCACAGTATCGAGCACCATCAACTCCAACAATATGATAATAATAATGAAAAGAAATTGTCTTGACACTCCAACACTGAATAAAGAATGCTTCATGAGGGTGACTTTACCTAAAAGTGACTCTCACCCTAGACACAAACTCCTCAAGTCCCTTCAATCTGGCAGGAGGCTGCGGCCCATCAGCTGTTTACTATATTTTATCGTAAATTTTCATCTCATCATTTCGTCTCATACTATTGCACTGTTTTCATTGTTAAGCACCAATCACTGAGCCAAATTACTTCTATGTGACACTAAACAGTTCTGTTTCTGATTCTTTAACAACAAATGAGAATATTTTTATTCTATCGACACTCTGAATTGTTAGTTTTGGATGAACTGTATTGGCGTCATTGTTTCTGGTTGTCTTGTTAAAGTTTATAATGGTCCTAAAGAAAAAGTCAACATTTTAAATCAACAGCCTTGAAAGCAGCAGCTTGTGCTTCTGTCATTTGGTGCCCTGAGAGGCAAAGTGGAGTCAAATGCTATCGAGAAATAAAAAAACAAGTAAAACAATACTGTTGTTGTCAAATAATAATAATTTCTATAATAATACTGATGAGTTTTCTCTTTAGCTTTTGATTTTAAGTGTCTGGTTTGTCAGTATATCCAAAAATGTGGTTTTGAATTGTATTGTGAAAAAAATAAAAGAATAAATAAAAGAAAGCATTTTGTTGTTACCTTTTTATTATTACCACTATTTATAGACTTTGATAATTTACAGTGTGCAGCTGCCACATATTCATGAACACAAACAAGACGGTCTCAGATGTGTCATCAATAACTTGGTGTGAAGATAATAAAGCGTCTGAGCTGAAGGAGGTTCTGGTGAACCTGCATGATGTCATCTGGTTTCACCAGAATCCGACCCGGTGGCTCCGATGAGGAGCTTTAAGAAGAACTCTCTAGAACCAGACCATCTTCTCTCTGGTGGTCTGGTTACTGATGGAGGTCTAGAGAGGACCAGGACTACACTGAGACTGGTTCAGAACCAGTTAAAATATCCTCATAGTAACTTTAAACTGTGTATGGCTCTGCTGCAGGTCCAGTCTCAGCAGACTTTAGTTGTCTACCTCAGTGGTTCTCAAACTTTCTCTGTCACACCCCACTTTGGAGGATAAAATGTTCATGCCCAACCGCCCAGACAAAATTGTAACAAAATGGTCCATGTTGAATTTTTATTGAAATAACAACATTTTGTGACTCCCTCCATCTGAGCTTTCTCAACTAATAGATAAAGAAAATCACTTTCAAGTAAACCAGATTGCTCCTTCAGACAAAAACAAATACAATGTGCAATCACTTTGTTAGAACAATTTAAATAAAGTTCTATCTGTGCAAATAATAACTAATATTTGGCAAAACATAGCTTATTGTGGCTGCAATTAACCTGTTTTGCACTGAATATCTTTTCAAGATAATAACAATAAAGTGCAACCTGTGAAAAACAAAACAAAACAAGTTCTAATATTTGACAATAAAGAGTTTTACTGAGTTTTACAGTGCATATCTTTTCGAAACAACAATAACGTGCAACCTGTGCAAAACAAAACCAAATGAGGTCAGATATGTGTGAGCCATTAAGTTGTCTCAGTATTAGTAGCTGCAATGAGCCTGTTTTCCACTACAAATATTTTTAAAACGGGGTGTCAGACTTGATAAGCAGAGCAGCCGATCTCACAGAGGTACAATGTGGCGAAGGGAAGCAGAACGCCCGTGAGTCGCCAAGGATTGCGATTTTTTCGCGTGAGTAGATTACATACAAAGTTAATGCGTAGACACGAATAGCACAAATAGCGCAAATAGCGCGACGCGAACAATTCGCCTCATTTGCATGACGCTGTGTTACGAAAGCCAATCAGTGTTGAGAAGCTCCGCCCGTCATCACTGACGTCTTGCCGCTGTTGAATCATGTTAAAGGAAAATATTTTATGTGTATGCTTAATAAATGTCTCACGCTTAGGATAACTATGAAGCCGCATTAACACATATATTAGGGTTATTAAGAGCACAATATTCATAGTTTTATGTATCTAATTAATCACTGACATGGTATTATAAAGTTACATTCAGGTATAGCTGTAAGCAGGCCCAACGAAAGGGGGCCGGGGGGTTAGACAGACTCAGAAGATAGGGGGCCGAGAAGAGAACCCAGTGAAGGCAGAAGACGACAAGGTCACGATAAGTTAGCGCCTTAGGCTCAGCTGTTGTGGATATTATGGCTAGTAGCAGGGGAATATTATGGCACGGGAAAATAAACATGAGGCAGACAGTGAAATAATCAGTTTCGGATTGAGACGGCGTCAACTGGTTAAAATGGCGTGCGTGAGGTATGAGGTCACCTGATACGAGGTCAAAATGGCCGCAGGGGACGGGGTTAAAGGGTGGGACCGGGGGCTGCACCTGGATCAGAATGTTGCATTATAAAAACTATGTCAATCTGAATGTTCGTGGGTTGTATTTCCGGACAGCAACTCGAGTTATTTGTAATCTGTGCATTGCAAATAAATCTACGTGAATTGAACTTTGATCCAATCTCTCTGGTATTCTGTGGGTGGTCAATTACTGAGGTCCCGTAAGTGAGTTCCTGTGGCGTCTCACTAGCAGTCAGATAGGAAATAGTTGTGAAGTTTATACAGAATTAGGTTTTAAGGAAGTTAGCCATCATCGAGCAGAATACGCAATAAACGAAAGAAATCCAGCCACAACAATCAGAAACTATGGAGGAGAAGTTAATAGACTGGAAGCGGCAGTCCTCCCGATCCTGGAGAAGCTGTGTGCGGCTACGGGTGATGTTATGAACCCAGACACGAGGGCGTTTGATCTTCCGACGTTTGTGGGACTTCCACAACATGTACAAAGCAGAAATAGTGGTTATTTCTTCCACGGTGGATGGTGGAAATTAACTATTTCCACGGACATAAGCCACGCCCCCTCTCCAGCACGTCTAACGCGAATGAAGCGAAATAACCACAAATAGTCCGGCGAGTAAACTCGCGTGAAAATTCTCAACGCTTTTGGTGTGAACACATCATAAATTTTATGTCCATGTACTTTGTACTTTTGTAATATGTGAAGTTCTCAATAAAGTTCTTGAAATAAAAATATTCTGCATTTCCCCCTGCGCCCCACTAGAGGGGCGCGCCCCACAGTTTGAGAAATACTGGTCTATGTTGTTGTTGCAACTCCTGCTTAGTTCAACGTCCCCTTCCCGGCTGCAGGTCTCCTGAGACATTGAGAGTTTGCCCACAAGTTCAGGCCTCTAGAGTTTGATGAAGCAGTTTACAAGTTAGTCGTTCTTGGTGAAGAGTTGCAATGAGATCCACGGAGGGTGAACACATATGATGAACGGTGACTCAAACAGTTGAAAACACTCTCAGTGTGTTTGGAGGTCGTGTAACTGTAAAGGATGCAAATACTCTCCTGCACAAGGTACATGTTTATTCTGTGACTCGTTTTTGTTTTTGACAACGTTAATGGATGCTGATTTAAATGTAACATATGTAACTTTTGGTGGGCATGTCGAAGTGCACAAATATAGATATCTCTATTTTTCTATTATATTTGTAATATATATTCTGATAATCTGCAGTAATTCTATTATTGTGTACCTCATCTGGATTCACAAAAACCTTCATGAGCCTATGTACATTTTCATTGCAGCTTTGTTACTGAACGCGGTTCTGTTCAGCACTGCGATCTACCCAAAGCTTCTGATTGACTTTTTATCTGAGAAACAGATCATATCTTACTCAGCCTGTCTCTTTCAGTTTCATTTATTTTACTCTTTAGGTGGTTCAGAGTTCTTACTGTTGGCAGCCATGTCTTATGACAGATATGTGTCTATATGTAAACCTCTGCAATATCCAACTATCATGAGAAAAACAACTGTCTGTATGGTCTTGGTTGTAGCTTGGCTTCTGCCGGCCTTTCAGGTCGCAGTGCCAACTGCTCTGAGTGCCAAAGAAAAGCTCTGTAGCTTTATTTTAAATGGACTTTTTTGCAACAATACAGTTTACAAACTTCAATGTGTGTCCTCAAAAGCACATCTTGTACGGGATATGATCATAATGCTTAATGTTGCCCTCCTTCCTGTGCTTTTCATATTCTTTACGTACACAAGGATACTCATCATAACCTATCAAAGTAGTGGAGAAGTCAGAAGAAAAGCTGCACAGACCTGTTTACCTCACTTGATAGTTTTGATTAACTTTTTCTGTTTGTGTGCGTATGATGTCATTATAGCTGGACTGGAGTCAGATGTTCCCAAAACTGTGAATTTAATAATGACTTTACAAATAATTTTGTATCACCCTCTCTTTAATCCGATCATTTATGGATTAAAAATGAAAGAAATCAATAAACACCTCAAAAGGTTGTTCTTCCCAGCCAAAATTAACTAATGTATCAACACTGATGACAGACTAGTTTCTCATTTCTTCTGTAATAATACTGAAGATAAATGACTCCTCATCCTTGGATGGTGTTTAACCTAATAATTTCTTTCTATGACTGACGCACAGTGAAGAGTAACGGCAGCATCTAGAATTCACTGTCTGATCAATGAATTTTGACTTACAAGTTTCAAGTTCTATAGCAGATCAAGTTCCATCAATAAGTGTTTCAATATTACTTACACAAAGCGTTCATTTTTAAAAACAGATATGTCTGTTTTTGTCTATTTCCCTGAATGTCTTTTTGTGTGGCATCCAGGGAATATATCATATTTCAAACTGGTGTTTATTCTGTTGGATTTTATATGTTTATGCAAGTTAAGTTTGTAGCTTCCACTGAGACATCAGCGTTATGTCATCTGTATTTTTGATAAAAAAAATGTGTTTGAGTCCATCTATAAGGCTACACATGACTTTTAAATATCCTGCAATGTCTTTAAATGGGACTAAATATGTTTGATTTTCATACAACTCATTTACTCACAAACAAACTTACAGCCTCGATCATCTATGACACTCTAGATGTCGATACATGA
>JACSYO010001613.1:0-62238 GCA_016806645.1 Ophiodon elongatus | reverse complement strand
TTCAGACCATGAATACTGGAAATGCAGCTTTAAGGCAGAAAAGTGATGAGAACGTCATGTATTCATGAAATTAACATGAAACTTGAGAGTCTGCTGTTCTGGGACAATGTTTTGAGGAAAATCAAGTAAACTGTGTATTTTTCAACAAAATCCACTTTTGGCCTCTTGCCAGCCGAAACGTCTTTTCAGACCATGAATACTGAAAATGCAGCTTTAAGGCAGAAAAGTGATGAGAACGTCATGTATTCATGAAATTAACTTGAAACATGAGAGTCTGCTGTACTGGGACTATTTTTTGAGGAAAATCAAGTAAACTGTGTATTTTTCAACAAAATCCACTTTTGGCCTCTTGCCAGCCGAAACGTCTTTCAAGTGCATACAACGTGGAAATGCAGCTTTAAGGCAGAAAAGTGATGAGAACATCATGTATTCATGAAATTAATTTGAAACTTGAGAGTCTGCTGTTCTGGGACAATGTTTTGAGGAAAATCAAGTAAACTGTGTATTTTTCAACAAAATCCACTTTTGGCCTCGACCCAGCCGAAATGTCTTTTCAGAGCATAAATACTGGAAATGCAGCTTTAAGGCAGAAAAATGATGAGAAAATCATGTATTCATGAAATTAACATGAAACTTCAGAGTCTGCTGTTCTGGGACAATGTTTTGAGGAAAATCAAGTAAACTGTGTATCTTTCAACAAAATCCACTTTTGGCCTCTTGCCAGCCAAAACGTCTTTTAAGAGCATACGACGTGGAAATGCAGCTTTAAGGCAGAAAAGTGATGAAAACATCATGTATTCATGAAATTAACATGAAACTTGAGAGTCTGCTGTTCTGGGACAATGTTTTGAGGAAAATCAAGTAAACTGTGTATTTTTCAACAAAATCCACTTTTGGCATCTTGCCAGCCGAAACGTCTTTTAAGAGCGTACAACGTGGAAATGAAGCTTTAAGGCAGAATAGTGATGAAAACGTCATGTATTCATGAAATTAACATGAAAATTGAGAGTCTGCTGTTCTGGGACAATGTTTTGAGGAAAATCAAGTAAACTGTATTTTTCAACAAAATCCACTTTTGGCCTCATGCCAGAAGAAACGTCTTTTAAGAGCATACAACGTGGAAATACAGCTTTAAGACAGAAAATTGATGAGAACATCATGTATTCATGAAATTAATTTGACACTTGAGAGTCTGCTGTTCTGGGACAATGTTTTGAGGAAAATCGAGTAAACTGTGTATTTTTCATCAAAATCCACTTTTGATCTCTTCCCAGCCGAAACGTCTTTTAAGAGCATACAACGTGGAAATGAAGCTTTACGGCAGAAAATTGATGAAAACATCAAGTATTCATGAAATCAACATGACACTTGAAAGCCTGCTGTACTGGGACTATTTTTGAGGAAAATCAAGTAAACTGTGTATTTTTCAACAAATCCACTTTGGCCTCTTGTCAGCCGAAACGTCTTTTCAGACCATGAATACTGAAAATGCAGCTTTAAGGCAGAAAAATGATGAGAACGTCATGTATTCATGAAATTAACATGAAACGTTAGAGTCTGCTGTTGAGGGACAATGTTTTAAGGAAATTCAAGTAAACTGTGTATTTTTTAACAAAATCCACTTTTGGCCTCATTCCAGCTGAAACGTCTTTTAAGAGCATACAAAGTGGAAATGCAGCTTTAAGGCAGAAAAGTGATGAGAACATCAAGTATTCATGAAATCAACATGACACTTGAAAGTCAACTGTACTGGGGCTATTTTTTGAGGAAAATATATTAAACTGTGTATTTTTCAACAAAATCCACTTTTGGCCTCATGCCAGCCGAAACGTCTTTTAAGAGCATACAAAGTGGAAATGCAGCTTTAAGGCAGAAAAGTGATGAGAACATCATGTATTCATGAAATTAATTTGAACCTTGAGAGTCTGCTTTTTTGGGACAATGTTTTGAGGAAAATAAAGTAAACTGTGTATTTTTCAACAAAATCCACTTTTGGCCTCGACCCAGCCGAAATGTCTTTTCAGACCATGAATACTGAAAACGCAGCTTTAAGGCAGAAAAATGATGAGAACGTCATGTATTCATGACATTAACAGGAAACGTGAGAGTCTGCTGTACTGGGACTATTTTTTGAGAAAAATCAAGTAAACTGTGTATTTTTCAACAAAATCCACTTTTGGCCTCTTCCCTGCCGAAACGTCTTTCAAGTGCATACAACGTGGAAATGCAGCTTTAAGGCAGAAAAGTGATGAGAACATCATGTATTCATGAAATTAACATGAAACGTGAGAGTCTGCTGTACTGGGATTATTTTTTGAGGAAAATCAAGTAAACTATATTTTTCAACAAAATCCACTTTTGGACTCATGCCAGCCTAAACGTCTTTTAAGAGCATACAACGTGGAAATGAAGCTTTAAGGCAGAAAAGGGATGAAAACATCAAGTATTAATGAAATTAACATGACACTTGAAAGTCTGCTGTTCTGGGAAGATCTTTTGAGGAAAATCAAGTAAACTGTGTATTTTTCAAAAAAATCCACTTTTGGCCTCTTGACAGCCGAAACGTCTTTAAGAGAATACAACGTGGAAATGCAGCTTTAAGGCAGAAAAGTGATGAGAACATCATGTATTCATGAAATTAATTTGAAACTTGAGAGTCTGCTGTTCTGGGACAATGTTTTGAGGAATATCACGTGAACTGTATTTTTCAACAAAATCCACTTTTGGCCTCTTCCCAGCCGAAACGTCTTTTAAGAGCATACAACGTGGAAATGAAGCTTTACGGCAGAAAATTGATGAAAACATCAAGTATTCATGAAATCAACATGACACTTGAAAGCCTGCTGTACTGGGACTATTTTTTGAGGAAAATCAAGTAAACTGTGTATTTTTCAACAAATCCACTTTTGGCCTCTTGCCAGCCGAAACGTCTTTTCAGACCATGAATACTGAAAATGCAGCTTTAAGGCAGAAAAATGATGAGAACGTCATGTATTCATGAAATTAACATGAAACGTTAGAGTCTGCTGTTGAGGGACAATGTTTTAAGGAAATTCAAGTAAACTGTGTATTTTTCAACAAAATCCACTTTTGGCCTCTTGCCAGCCGAAACGTCTTTTCAGACCATGAATACTGAAAATGCAGATTTAAGGCAGAAAAATGATGAGAACGTCATGTATTCATGAAATTAACATGAAACATGAGAGTCTGCTGTACTGGGACTATTTTTTGAGGAAAATCAAGTAAACTGTGTATTTTTCAACAAAATCCACTTTTGTCCTCTTCCCAGCCGAAACGTCTTTCAAGTGCATACAACGTGGAAATGCAGCCTTAAGGCAGAAAAGTGATGAGAACATCATGTATTCATGAAATTAATTTGAACCTTGAGAGTCTGCTGTTTTGGGACAATGTTTTGAGGAAAATAAAGTAAACTGTGTATTTTTCAACAAAATCCACTTTTGGCCTCGACCCAGCCGAAATGTCTTTTCAGAGCATAAATACTGAAAATGCAGCTTTAAGGCAGAAAAATGATGAGAAAATCATGTATTCATGAAATTAACATGAAACGTCAGAGTCTGCTGTTCTGGGACAATGTTTTGAGGAAAATCAAGTAAACTGTGTATTTTTCAACAAAATCCACTTTTGGCCTCTTCCCAGCCGAAACGTCTTTTCAGACCATGAATACTGAAAATGCAGCTTTAAGGCAGAAAAATGATGAGAACGTCATGTATTCATGAAATTAAAATGAAACGTGAGAGTCTGCTGTACTAGGCCTATTTTTTTAGGAAAATCAAGTAAACTGTGTATTTTTCAACAAAATCCACTTTTGGCCTCATGCCAGCCGAAACGTCTTTTAAGAGCGTACATCGTGGAAATGAAGCTTTAAGGCAGAAAAGTGATGAAAACATCAAGTATTCATGAAATCAACATGACAATTGAAAGTCTGCTGTTCTGGGACAATGTTTTGAGGAAAATCAAGTAAACTGTATTTTTCAACAAAATCCACTTTTGGCCTCATGCCAGAAGAAACGTCTTTTAAGAGCATACAACGTGGAAATACAGCTTTAAGACAGAAAATTGATGAGAACATCATGTATTCATGAAATTAATTTGACACTTGAGAGTCTGCTGTTCTGGGACAATGTTTTGAGGAAAATCGAGTAAACTGTGTATTTTTCATCAAAATCCACTTTTGATCTCTTCCCAGCCGAAACGTCTTTTAAGAGCATACAACGTGGAAATGAAGCTTTACGGCAGAAAATTGATGAAAACATCAAGTATTCATGAAATCAACATGACACTTGAAAGCCTGCTGTACTGGGACTATTTTTTGAGGAAAATCAAGTAAACTGTGTATTTTTCAACAAATCCACTTTTGGCCTCTTGTCAGCCGAAACGTCTTTTCAGACCATGAATACTGAAAATGCAGCTTTAAGGCAGAAAAATGATGAGAACGTCATGTATTCATGAAATTAACATGAAACGTTAGAGTCTGCTGTTGAGGGACAATGTTTTAAGGAAATTCAAGTAAACTGTGTATTTTTTAACAAAATCCACTTTTGGCCTCATTCCAGCTGAAACGTCTTTTAAGAGCATACAAAGTGGAAATGCAGCTTTAAGGCAGAAAAGTGATGAGAACATCATGTATTCATGAAATTAATTTGAACCTTGAGAGTCTGCTGTTCTGGTACAATGTTTTGAGGAAAATCAAATAAATTGTGTATTTTTCAAACAAATCCACTTTTGGCCTCTTGCCAGCCGAAACGTCTTTTCAGACCATGAATACTGAAAATGCAGCTTTAAGGCAGAAAAATGATGAGAACGTCATGTATTCATGAAATTAACATGAAACGTGAGAGTCTGCTGTTCTGGGACAATGTTTTGAGGAAAATCAAGTAAACTGTGTATTTTTCAACAAAATCCACTTTTGGCCTCATGCCAGCCTAAAGTTCTTTTAAGAGCATACAACGTGGAAATGCAGCTTTAAGGCAGAAAAGTGATGAGAACATTATGTATTCATGAATATAACATGAACCTTGAAAGTCTACTGTTCTGGGAGACTTTACAGAGGAAAATCAAGTAAACTTTGTATTTTTCAACAAAATCCACTTTTGGCCTCGAAACAGAAGAAACGTCTTTTCAGACCATAAATACTGAAAATGCAGCTTTAAGGCAGAAAAGTGATGAAAACATCACGTATTCATGTATATAACATCAAACTTGAAGTCTGCTGTTCTGGGAACCTTTATTGAGGAAAATCAAGTAAACTGTGTATTTTTCAACAAAATCCACTTTTGGCCTCTTGCCAGCCGAAATGTCTTTTCAGACCATGAATACTGAAAATGCAGCTTTAAGGCAGAAAAGTGATGAGAACATCATGTATTCATGAAATTAACATGAAACGTGAGTGTCTGCTGTACTGGGATTATTTTTTGAGGAAAATCAAGTAAACTGTGTATTTTTCAACAAAATCCACTTTTGGACTCTTCCCAGCCGAAAAGTCTTTTAAGAGCATACAACGTGTAAATGCAGCTTTAAGGCAGAAAAATGATGAGAACATCATGTTTTCATGAAATTAACATGAAACTTGAGAGTCTGCTGGGAGAAGTTATAGAGGAATATCAAGTAAATTGTTTATTTTACAACAAAATCCACGTTTGACCTCTTCGCAGGCTGAAACGCCTTATGAGACCATAAAAACTGAAAATTCATTTCTAAGGTAGAAAGGTGATGCAAACATCAAATATTCATGTACATAACATGAAATTTAAAAGTCTGCTATTCTGGGAGACGTTATAGAGGAATATCAAGTAAACTGTGTATTTTTCAACAAAATCCACTTTTGGCCAGTTCGCAGGCTGAAAAGCCTTTTGAGACCATAAAAACTGAAAATTCATTTTTAAGGTAGAAAGGTGATGCAAACATCTTGTATTCAATAATATAACATGGAACTTGAAAGTCTGCTCTTCTGGGAGACTTTATAGAGGAATATCAAGTAAACTGTGTATTTTGCAACAAAATCCACTTTTGTCCTATTCGCTGGCTGAAACGCCTTTTGAGACCATAAAAAAATGAAAATGCAGCTGCATGGAAGAAAAGTGATGGAAACATCATGTATTCATGTATATAACATGAACCTTGAAAGTTTGCTATTCTGGGAGACGTTATAGAGGAATATCAAGTAAACTGTGTATTTTGCAACAAAATCCAGTTTTGGCCAGTTCGCAGGCTGAAAAGCCTTTTGAGACCATAAAAACTGAAAATTCATTTTTAAGGTAGAAAGGTGATGCAAACATCAAATATTCATGTACATAACATGAACATTGAAAGTATGCTATTCTGGGAGACGTTATAGAGGAATATCAAGTAAACTGTGTATTTTACAACAAAATCCACTTTTGGCCTCTTCGCAGGCTGAAACGCCTTTTGAGACCATAAAAACTGAAAATTCATTTCTAAGGTAGAAAGGTGATGCAAACATCAAATATTCATGTACATAACATGAACCTTAAAGGTCTGCTATTCTGGGAGACGTTATAGAGGAATATCAAGTAAACTGTGTATTTTGCAACAAAATCCACTTTTGGCCAGTTCGCAGGCTGAAACGCCTTTTGAGACCATAAAAACTGAAAATTCATTTTTAAGGTAAAAAGGTGATGCAAACATCAAATATTCATGTACATAACATGAACCTAAAAAGTATGCTATTCTGGGAGAAGTTATAGAGGAATATCAAGTAAACTGTGTATTGTACAACAAAATCCACTTTTGGCCTCTTCGCAGGCTGAAACGCCTTTTGAGACCATAAAAAAATGAAATTGCAGCTGCATGGTAGAAGAGTGATGGAAACATCATGTATTCATGTATATAACATGAACCTTGAACGTTTGCTATTCTGGGAGACGATATAGAGGAATATCAAGTAAACTGTGTATTTTGCAACAAAATCCACTTTTGGCCAGTTCGCAGGCTGAAAAGCCTTTTGAGACCATAAAAACTGAAAATTCATTTCTAAGGTAGAAAGGTTATGCAAACATCAAATATTCATGTACATAACATGAACCTTAAAAGTATGCTATTCTGGGAGAAGTTATAGAGGAATATCAAGTAAACTGTGTATTTTACAACAAAATCCACTTTTGGCCTCTTCGCAGGCTGAAACGCCTTTTGAGACCATAAAAACTGAAAATTCATTTCTAAGGTAGAAAGGTGATGCAAACATCATGTATTCAATAATATAACATGGAAGTCGAAAGTCTGCTATTCTGGGAGACGTTATAGATGAATATCAAGTAAACTGTGTATTTTACAACAAAATCCACTTTTGGCCTCTTCGCAGGCTGAAATGCCTTTTGAGAGAATAAAAACTGAAAATTCATTTCTAAGGTAGAAAGGTGATGCAAACATCAAATATTCATGTACATAACATGAACCTTAAAAGTCTGCTATTCTGGGAGACGTTATAGAGGAATATCATGTAAACTGTGTATTTTGCAACAAAATCCACTTTTGGCCAGTTCGCAGGCTGAAAAGCCTTTTGAGACCATAAAAACTGAAAATTCATTTCTAAGGTAGAAAGGTTATGCAAACATCAAATATTCATGTACATAACATGAAACTCGAAAGTCTGCTATTCTGGGAGATTTTATAGATGAATATCAAGTAAACTGTGTATTTTACAACAAAATCCACTTTTGGCCTCTTCGCAGGCTGAAACGCCTTTTGAGACCATAAAAACTGAACATTCATTTCTAAGGTAGAAAGGTGATGCAAACATCAAATATTCATGTACATAACATGAACCTTAAAAGTCTGCTATTCTGGGAGACGTTATAGAGGAATATCATGTAAACTGTGTATTTTGCAACAAAATCCACTTTTGGCCAGTTCGCAGGCTGAAAAGCCTTTTGAGACCATAAAAACTGAAAATTCATTTTTAAAAGGTAAAGGTGACAATAAATATGTAACATGAACCTTAAAGTCTGCTATTCTGGGAGACGTTATAGAGGAATATCAAGTAAACTGTGTATTTTGCAACAAAATCCACTTTTGGCCAGTTCGCAGGCTGAAAAGCCTTTTGAGACCATAAAAACTGAAAATTCATTTTTAAGGTAGAAAGGTTATGCAAACATCAAATATTCATGTACATAACATGAACCTTAAAAGTATGCTATTCTGGGAGAAGTTATAGAGGAATATCAAGTAAACTGTGTATTTTACAACAAAATCCACTTTTGGCCTCTTCGCAGGATGAAATGCCTTTTGAGACCATAAAAAAATGAAATTGCAGCTGCATGGTAGAAAAGTGATGGAAACATCATGTATTCATGCATATAACATTAACCTTGAAAGTTTGCTATTCTGGGAGACGTTATAGAGGAATATCAAGTAAACTGTGTATTTTACAACAAAATCCACTTTTGGCCTCTTCGCAGGCTGAAACGCCTTTTGAGACCATAAAAACTGAAAATTCATTTCTAAGGTAGAAAGGTGATGCAAACATCATGTATTCATTTACATAACATGAAGCTTGAACGTCTGCTATTCTGGGAGACGTTATAGAGGAATATCAAGTAAACTGTGTATTTTGCAACAAAATCCACTTTTGGCCAGTTCGCAGGCTGAAAAGCCTTTTGAGACCATAAAAACTGAAAATTCATTTCTAAGGTAGAAAGGTGATGCAAACATCATGTATTCAATAATATAACATGGAACTCGAAAGTCTGCTATTCTGGGAGACGTTATAGAGGAATATCAAGTAAACTGTGTATTTTACAACAAAATCCACTTTTGGCCTCTTCGCAGGCTGAAACGCCTTTTGAGACCATAAAAACTGAAAATTCATTTTTAAGGTAGAAAGGTGATGCAAACATCAAATATTCATGTACATAACATGAACCTTAAAAGTCTGCTATTCTGGGAGACGTTATAGAGGAATATCAAGTAAACTGTGTATTTTGCAACAAAATCCACTTTTGGCCAGTTCGCAGGCTGAAAAGCCTTTTGAGACCATAAAAACTGAAAATTCATTTCTAAGGTAGAAAGGTTATGCAAACATCAAATATTCATGTATATAACATGAAACTCGAAAGTCTGCTATTCTGGGAGATTTTATAGATGAATATCAAGTAAACTGTGTATTTTACAACAAAATCCACTTTTGGCCTCTTCGCAGGCTGAAACGCCTTTTGAGACCATAAAAACTGAAAATTCATTTCTAAGGTAGAAAGGTGATGCAAACATCAAATATTCATGTACATAACATGAACCTTAAAAGTCTGCTATTCTGGGAGACGTTATAGAGGAATATCAAGTAAACTGTGTATTTTGCAACAAAATCCACTTTTGGCCAGTTCGCAGGCTGAAAAGCCTTTTGAGACCATAAAAACTGAAAATTCATTTTTAAGGTAAAAAGGTGATGCAAACATCAAATATTCATGTACATAACATGAACCTTAAAAGTCTGCTATTCTGGGAGACGTTATAGAGGAATATCAAGTAAACTGTGTATTTTGCAACAAAATCCACTTTTGACCAGTTCGCAGGCTGAAAAGCCTTTTGAGACCATAAAAACTGAAAATTCATTTTTAAAGTAGAAAGGTTATGCAAACATCAAATATTCATGTACATAACATGAACCTTAAAAGTATGCTATTCTGGGAGAAGTTATAGAGGAATATCAAGTAAACTGTGTATTTTACAACAAAATCCACTTTTGGCCTCTTCGCAGGCAGAAACGCCTTTTGAGACCATAAAAAAATGAAATTGCAGCTGCATGATAGAAAAGTGATGGAAACATCATGTATTCATGTACATAACATGAACCTTGAAAGTTTGCTATTCTGGGAGACGTTATAGATGAATATCAAGTAAACTGTGTATTTTACAACAAAATCCACTTTTGGCCTCTTCGCAGGCTGAAACGCCTTTTGAGACCATAAAAACTGAAAATTCATTTCTAAGGTAGAAAGGTGATGCAAACATCAAATATTCATTTACATAACATGAACCTTGAACGTCTGCTATTCTGGGAGACGTTATAGAGGAATATCAAGTAAACTGTGTATTTTGCAACAAAATCCACTTTTGGCCAGTTCGCAGGCTGAAAAGCCTTTTGAGACCATAAAAACTGAAAATTCATTTCTAAGGTAGAAAGGTGATGCAAACATCATGTATCAAATAATATAACATGGAAGTCGAAAGTCTGCTATTCTGGGAGACGTTATAGATGAATATCAAGTAAACTGTGTATTTTACAACAAAATCCACTTTTGGCCTCTTCGCAGGCTGAAACGCCTTTTGAGACCATAAAAACTGAAAATTCATTTCTAAGGTAGAAAGGTGATGCAAACATCAAATATTCATGTACATAACATGAACCTTAAAAGTCTGCTATTCTGGGAGACGTTATAGAGGAATATCAAGTAAACTGTGTATTGTACAACAAAATCCACTTTTGGCCTCTTCGCAGGCTGGAACGCCTTTTGAGACCATAAAAAAATGAAATTGCAGCTGCATGGTAGAAAAGTGATGGAAACATCATGTATTCATGTATATAACATGAACCTTGAACGTTTGCTATTCTGGGAGACGATATAGAGGAATATCAAGTAAACTGTGTATTTTGCAACAAAATCCACTTTTGGCCAGTTCGCAGGCTGAAAAGCCTTTTGAGACCATAAAAAAATGAAATTTTAGCTGCATGGTAAAAAAGTGATGGAAACATTATGTATTCATGTACATAACATGAACCTAAAAAGTATGCTATTCTGGGAGAAGTTATAGAGGAATATCAAGTAAACTGTGTATTATGCAACAAAATCCACTTTTGGCCAGTTCGCAGGCTGAAACGCCTTTTGAGACCATAAAAACTGAAAATTAATTTTTAATGTAGAAAGGTGATGCAAACATCATGTATTCAATAATATAACATGGAACTCGAAAGTCTGCTATTCTGGGAGACGTTATAGAGGAATATCAAGTAAACTGTGTATTTTACAACAAAATCCACTTTTGGCCTCTTCCCAGGCTGAAACGCCTTTTGAGACCTAAAAAAATGAAACTGCAGCTGCATGGTAGAAAAGTGATGGAAACATCATGTATTTATGAAATTAATTTGAAACTTGAGAGTCTGCTGTACTTGGACAATGTTTTGAGGAATATCACGTGAACTGTATTTTTCAACAAAATCCACTTTTGGCCTCTTGCCAGCCGAAACGTCTTTTCAGACCATGAATACTGAAAATGCAGCTTTAAGGCAGAAAAATGATGAGAACGTCCTGTATTCATGAAATTAACATGAAACGTGAGAGTCTGCTGTACTGGGACAATGTTTTGAGGAATATCACTTGAACTGTATTTTTCAACAAAATCCACCTTTGGACTCTTCCCAGCCGAAACGTCTTTTAAGAGCATACAACTTGGAAATGCAGCTTTAAGGCAGAATAGTAATGAAAACGTCATGTATTCATGAAATTAATTTCAAACTTGAGAGTCTGCTGTTCTGGGACAATGTTTTGAGGAAAATCAAGTAAACTGTGTATTTTTCAACAAAATCCACTTTTGGCCTCTTCCCAGCCGAAACGTCTTTTAAGAGCATACAACGTGGAAATGCAGCTTTAAAGGCAGAAAAGTGATGAAAACGTCACGTATTCATTAAATTAACTTGAAACTTGAGTCTGCTGTTCTGGGACAATGTTTTGAGGAATATCACTTGAACTGTATTTTTCAACAAAATCCACCTTTGGACTCTTCCCAGCCGAAAAGTCTTTTAAGAGCATACAACTTGGAAATGCAGCTTTAAGGCAGAATAGTAATGAAAACGTCATGTATTCATGAAATTAACTTGACACTTGAAAGTCTGCTGTTCTGGGACAATGTTTTGAGGAAAATCAAGCAAACTGTGTATTTTTCAACAAAATCCACTTTTGGCCTCATGCCAGAAGAAACGTCTTTTAAGAGCATCCAATGTGGAAATGCAGCTTTAAGGCAGAAAAGTGATGCGAACATCATATATTCATGAAATTAACTTGACACTTGAAAATCTGCTGTTCTTGGAAAATGTTGAGGAGAATAAAGTAAACTGTGTACTTTTCAACAAAATCCACTTTTGGCCTCATGCCAGAAGAAACGTCTTTTAAGAGCATCCAATGTGGAAATGCATCTTTAAGGCCGAAAAGTGATGAGAACATCATGTATTCATAAAATTAACATGAAAGTTGAGAGTCTGCTGTTCTGGGACAATGTTTTAAGAAAAATCAAGTAAACTGTGTATTTTTCAAACAAATCCACTTTTGGCCTCTTCCCAGCCGAAACGTCTTTCAAGTGCATAGAACGTGGAAATGCAGCTTTAAAGCAGAAAAGTGATGAGAACATCATCTATTCATGAAATTAACATGAAACTTGAGTCTGCTGTTCTGGGACAATGTTTTGAGGAAAATCAGGTAAACTGTGTATTTTTCAACAAAATCCACTTTTGGCCTCTTGCCAGCCGAAACGTCTTTCAAGTGCATACAACGTGGAAATGCAGCCTTAAGGCAGAAAAGTGATGAGAACATCATGTATTCATGAAATTAACATGAAACGTGAGAGTCTGCTGTACTGGGATTATTTTTTGAGGAAAATAAAGTAAACGGTGTATTTTTCAACAAAATCCACTTTTGGCCTCTTGCCAGCAGAAACGTCTTTTCAGACCATGAATACTGAAAATGCAGCTTTAAGGCAGAAAAATGATGAGAACATCATGTATTCATGAAATTAACATGAAACGTGAGAGTCTGCTGTACTGGGACTATTTTTTGAGGAAAATCAAGTAAACTGTGTATTTTTCAACAAAATCCACTTTTGGCCTCATGCCAACCGAAACGTCTTTTAAGAGCGTACAACGTGGAAATGAAGCTTTAAGGCAGAAAAGTGATGAAAACATCAAGTATTCATGAAATCAACATGACAATTGAAAGTCTGCTGTTCTGGGACAATGTTTTGAGGAAAATCAAGTAAACTGTGTATTTTTCAACAAAATCCACTTTTGGCCTCTTCCCAGCCGAAACGTCTTTTAAGAGCATACAACGTGGAAACGCAGCTTTAAGGCAGAATAGTAATGAAAACGTCATGTATTCATGAAATTAACATGAAACTTGAGAGTCTGCTGTTCTGGGACAATGTTTTGAGAAAAATCAAGTAAACTGTGTATTTTTCAAACAAATCCACTTTTGAACTCTTGTCAGCCGAAATGTCTTTTCAGACCATGAATACTGAAAATGCAGCTTTAAGGCAGAAAAATGATGAGAACGTCATGTATTCATGAAATTAACATGAAACGTCAGAGTCTGCTGTACTGGGATTATTTTTTGAGGAAAATCAAGTAAACTGTGTATTTTTCAACAAAATCCACTTTTGGCCTCATGCCAGCCGAAACGTCTTTTAAGAGCATACAACTTGGAAATGCAGCTTTAAGGCAGAAAAGTGATGAGAACATCATGTATTCATAAAATTAACATGAAACGTGAGTGTCTGCTGTACTGGGATTATTTTTTGAGGAAAATCAAGTAAACTGTGTATTTTTCAACAAAATCCACTTTTGATCTCTTGCCAGCCGAAACGTCTTTTAAGAGCATACAACGTGGAAATGCAGCTTTAAGGCAGAAAAGTGATGAAAACGTCATGTATTCATGAAATTAACTTGAAACTTGAGTCTGCTGTTCTGGGACAATGTTTTGAGGAAAATCAGGTAAACTGTGTATTTTTCAACAAAATCCACTTTTGGCCTCTTGCCAGCCGAAACGTCTTTAAGAGAATGCAACTGAAAATGAAGCTTTAAGGCAGAAAAATGATGAGAACGTCATGTTTTCATGAAATTAACATGAAACGTGAGAGTCTGCTGTACTGGGACTATTTTTTGAGGAAAATCAAGTAAACTGTGTATTTTTCAACAAAATCGACTTTTGGCCTCTTCTCAGCCGAAACGTCTTTTAAGAGCATACAACGTGGAAATGCAGCTTTAAGGCAGAATAGTAATTAAAACGTCATGTATTCATGAAATTAACATGAAACTTGAGAGTCTGCTGTTGAGGGACAATGTTTTTTAGGAAAATCAAGTAAATTGTGTATTTTTCAAACAAATCCACTTTTGGCCTCTTGCCAGCCGAAATGTCTTTTCAGACCATGAAAACTGAAAATGCAGCTTTAAGGCAGAAAAGTGATGAGAACATCATGTATTCATGAAATTAACATGAAACGTGAGTGTCTGCTGTACTGGGATTATTTTTTGAGGAAAATCAAGTAAACTGTGTATTTTTCAACAAAATCCACTTTTGGCCTCTTGCCAGCCGAAACGTCTTTTCAGACCATGAATATGAAAATGCAGCTTTAAGGCAGAAAAGTTATGAGAACATCATGTATTCATGAAATTAACATGAAACTTGAGTCTGCTGTTCTGGGACAATTTTTTGAGGAAAATCAAGTAAACTGTGTATTTTTCAACAAAATCCACTTTTGGCCTCATGCCAGCCTAAAGGTCTTTTAAGAGCATACAACGTGTAAATGAAGCTTTAAGGCAGAAAAGTGATGAAAACATCAAGTATTAATGAAATTAACATGACACTTGAGAGTCTGCTGTTCTGGGACAATGTTTTGAGGAAAATCGAGTAAACTGTGTATTTTTCACCAAAATCCACTTTTGATCTCTTGCCAGCCGAAACGTCTTTTAAGAGCATACAACGTGGAAATGCAGCTTTAAAGGCAGAAAAGTGATGAAAACGTCACGTATTCATTAAATTAACTTGAAACTTGAGTCTGCTGTTCTGGGACAATGTTTTGAGGAAAATAGTAAACTGTGTATTTTTCAACAAAATCCACTTTTGGCCTCGACCCAGCCGAAATGTCTTTTCAGACCATAATACTGAAAATGCAGCTTTGGCAGAAAAATATGAGAACATCACGATTCATGAAATCATGAAACGTCAGACCAATAATCAAGTAAACTGTGTATTTTTCAACAAAATCCACTTTTGGCCTCTTCCCAGCCGAAACGTCTTTTAAGAGCATGAAACGTGGAAATGCAGCTTTAAGGCAGAATAGTAATGAGAACGTCATGTATTCATGAAATTAACATGAAACGTGAGAGTCTGCTGTACTGGGACTATTTTTTGAGGAAATTCAAGTAAACTGTGTATTTTTCAAATAAATCCACTTTTGGCCTCTTGCCAGCCGAAACGTCTTTTAAGAGCATAGAACGTGGAAATGCAGCTTTAAAGCAGAAAAGTGATGAGAACATCATGTATTCATGAAATTAACATGAAACTTGAGTCTGCTGTTCTGGGACAATGTTTTGAGGAAAATCAAGTAAACTGTGTATTTTTCAACAAAATCCACTTTTGGCCTCTTGCCAGCCGAAACGTCTTTAAGAGAATGCAACGTGAAAATGAAGCTTTAAGGCAGAAAAATGATGAGAACGTCATGTATTCATGAAATTAACATGAAACGTGAGAGTCTGCTGTTCTGGGACTATTTTTTGAGGAAAATCAAGTAAACTGTGTATTTTTCAACAAAATCGACTTTTGGCCTCTTCCCAGCCGAAACGTCTTTTAAGAGCATACAACGTGGAAATGCAGCTTTAAGGCAGAAAAGTGATGAAAACGTCATGTATTCATGAAATTAACATGAAACTTGAGAGTCTGCTGTTCTGGGACAATGTTTTGAGGAAAATCAAGTAAATTGTGTATTTTTCAAACAAATCCACTTTTGGCCTCTTGCCAGCCGAAATGTCTTTTCAGACCATGAAAACTGAAAATGCAGCTTTAAGGCAGAAAAATGATGAGAACATCATGTATTCATGAAATTAACATGAAACGTGAGAGTCTGCTGTTCTGGGACTATTTTTTGAGGAAAATCAAGTAAACTGTGTATTTTTCAACAAAATCCACTTTTGGCCTCTTGCCAGCCGAAACGTCTTTTAAGAGCATACAACGTGGAAATGCAGCTTTAAGGCAGAAAAGTTATGAGAACATCATGTATTCATGAAATTAACATGAAACTTGAGAGTCTGCTGTTCTGGGACAATGTTTTGAGGAAAATCAAGTAAACTGTGTATTTTTCAACAAAATCCACTTTTGGCCTCATGCCAGCCTAAAGGTCTTTTAAGAGCATACAACGTGTAAATGAAGCTTTAAGGCAGAAAAGTGATGAAAACATCAAGTATTAATGAAATTAACATGACACTTGAGAGTCTGCTGTTCTGGGACAATGTTTTGAGGAAAATCGAGTAAACTGTGTATTTTTCACAAAAATCCACTTTTGATCTCTTGCCAGCCGAAACGTCTTTTAAGAGCATACAACGTGGAAATGCAGCTTTAAAGGCAGAAAAGTGATGAAAACGTCACGTATTCATTAAATTAACTTGAAACTTGAGTCTGCTGTTCTGGGACAATGTTTTGAGGAAAATAAAGTAAACTGTGTATTTTTCAACAAAATTCACTTTGGGCCTCGACCCAGCCGAAATGTCTTTTCAGACCATGAATACTGAAAATGCAGCTTTAAGGCAGAAAAATGATGAGAACATCATGTATTCATGAAATTAACATGAAACGTCAGAGTCTGCTGTTCTGGGACAATGTTTTGAGGAAAATCAAGTAAACTGTGTATTTTTCAACAAAATCCACTTTTGGCCTCTTGCCAGCCGAAACGTCTTTTAAGAGCATGAAACTGAAAATGCTGCTTTAAGGCAGAAAAGTGATGAGAACATCATGTATTCATGAAATTAATATGAAACGTGAGTGTCTGCTGTACTGGCATTATTTTTTGAGGAAAATCAAGTAAACTGTGTATTTTTCAACAAAATCCACTTTTGGCCTCATGCCAGCCTAAAGGTCTTTAAAAGAGCATACAACGTGTAAATGAAGCTTTAAGGCAGAAAAGTGATGAAAACGTCAAGTATTAATGAAATTAACATGAAACTTGAGAGTCTGCTGTTCTGGGACATTGTTTTGAGGAAAATCAAGTAAACTGTGTATTTTTCAACAAAATCCACTTTTGGCCTCTTGCCAGCCGAAACGTCTTTTAAGAGCATACAACGTGGAAATGCAGCTTTAAAGGCAGAAAGGTGTGCACAAATTAACTTGACTTGAGTTGTTCTGGGACGTTTTGAGGAAAAGTAAACTGTGTATTTTCAACAAAATCCACTTTTGCTCCCTGAAATGTCTTTAGAATAATATGAAAATTAGTTAAGGCAGAAAGTGATGAGAAACATCAATGTATTCATGAAATTAACATGAAACTTCAGAGTCTGCTGTTCTGGGACAATGTTTTGAGGAAAATCAAGTAAACTGTGTTTCAACAAAATCTTTTTCTTCAGCGAAAGTCTTTTAGAGCATAACTGGAAGCATTTGGAGAATGTATGAAACGTCATGTATTCATGATTAACATGACTTTAATGTTTTGAGGAAATCAAGTAAATTGTGTATTTTTCAACAAAATCCACTTTTGGCCTCTTGCCAGCCGAAACGTCTTTTCAGACCATGACTACTGAAAATGCAGCTTTAAGGCAGAAAAATGATGAGAACGTCATGTATTCATGACATTAACATGAAACGTGAGAGTCTGCTGTACTGGGACTATTTTTTGAGGAAAATCAAGTAAACTGTGTATTTTTCAACAAAATCCACTTTTGGCCTCATGCCAGCCGAAACGTCTTTTAAGAGCATACAACGTGGAAATGCAGCTTTAAAGGCAGAAAATTGATGAAAACGTCACGTATTCATTAAATTAACTTGAAACTTGAGTCTGCTGTTCTGGGACAATGTTTTGAGGAAAATAAAGTAAACTGTGTATTTTTCAACAAAATCCGCTTTTGGCCTCATGCCAGCCGAAACGTCTTTGAAGAGCATACAAACGTGGAAATGAAGCTTTACGGCAGAAAAGTGATGAAAACATCAAGTATTCATGAAATCAACATGACACTTGAAAGTCTGCTGTACTGGGGCTATTTTTTGAGGAAAATATATTAAACTGTGTATTTTTCAACAAAATCCACTTTTGGCCTCATGCCAGCCGAAACGTCTTTTAAGAGCATACAACGTGGAAATGCAGCTTTAAAGGCAGAAAAGTGATGAAAACGTCACGTATTCATTAAATTAACTTGAAACTTGATTCTGCTGTTCTGGGACAATGTTTTGAGAAAAATCAAGTAAATTGTGTATTTTTCAACAAAATCCACTTTTGGCCTCATGCCAGCCGAAACGTCTTTTAAGAGCATACAACGTTGAAATGCAGCTTTAAAGGCAGGAAAGTGATGAAAACGTCACGTATTCATTAAATTAACTTGAAACTTGAGTCTGCTGTTCTGGGACAATGTTTTGAGGAAAATAAAGTAAACTGTGTATTTTTCAACAAAATCCACTTTTGGCCTCATTCCAGCTGAAACGTCTTTTAAGAGCATACAAAGTGGAAATGCAGCTTTAAGGCAGAAAAGTGATGAGAACATCATGTATTCATGAAATTAATTTGAACCTTGAGAGTCTGCTGTTCTGGGACAATGTTTTGAGGAAAATCAAGTAAATTGTGTATTTTTCAACAAAATCCACTTTTGGCCTCTTGCCAGCCGAAACGTCTTTTCAGACCATGAATACTGAAAATGCAGCTTTAAGGCAGAAAAGTGATGAAAACATCATGTATTCATGAAATTAACTTGAAACTTGAGAGTCTGCTGTTCTGGGACAATGTTTTGAGGAAAATCAAGTAAACTGTGTATTTTTCAACAAAATCCACTTTTGGCCTCTTGCCAGCCGAAACGTCTTTTCAGACCATGAATACTGAAAATGCAGCTTTAAGGCAGAAAAGTGATGAAAACATCAAGGATTCATGAAATCAACATGACACTTGAAAGTCTGCTGAACTGGGACTATTTTTTGAGGAAAATATATTAAACTGTGTATTTTTCAACAAAATCCACTTTTGGCCTCATGCCAGCCAAAACGTCTTTTAAGAGCATACAACTTGGAAATGCAGCTTTAAGGCAGAAAAGTGATGAGAACATCATGTATTCATGAAATTAACATGAAACGTGAGTGTCTGCTGTACTGGGTTTATTTTTTGAGGAAAATCAAGTAAACTGTGTATTTTTCAACAAAATCCACTTTTGGCCTCATGCCAGCCGAAACGTCTTTTAAGAGCGTACAACGTGGAAATGCAGCTTTAAGGCAGAAAAGTGATGAGAACATCATGTATTCATGAAATTAATTTGAAACTTGAGAGTCTGCTGTTTTGGGACAATGTTTTGAGGAAAATCAAGTAAACTGTGTATTTTTCAACAAAATCCACTTTTGGCCTCATGCCAGCTGAAACGTCTTTTAAGAGCATACAACGTGGAAATAAAGCTTTACTGCAGAAAAGTGATGAAAACATCATGTATTCATGAAATTAATTTGAAACTTGAGAGTCTGCTGTTCTGGGACAATGTTTTGAGGAAAATCAAGTAAACTGTGTATTTTTCAACAAAATCCACTTTTGGCCTCATGCCAGCCGAAAAATCTTTTAAGAGCATACAACGTTGAAATGCAGCTTTAAAGCAGAAAAGTGATGAGAACATCATGTATTCATGAAATTAATTTGAAACTTGAGAGTTTGCTGTTCTGGGCAATGTTTTGAGGAAAATCAAGTAAACTGTGTATTTTTCAACAAAATCCACTTTTGGCCTCATGCCAGCCGAAACGTCTTTTAAGAGCATACAACTTGGAAATGCAGCTTTTAGGCAGAAAAGTGATGAGAACATCATGTATTCATGAAATTAATTTGAACCTTGAGAGTCTGCTGTTCTAGGACAATGTTTTCAGGAAAATCAAGTAAACTGTGTATTTTTTAACAAAATCCACTTTTGGCCTCATTCCAGCTGAAACGTCTTTTAAGAGCATACAAAGTGGAAATGCAGCTTTAAGGCAGAAAAGTGATGAGAACATCATGTATTCATGAAATTAATTTGAACCTTGAGAGTCTGCTGTTCTGGGACAATGTTTTGAGGAAAATCAAGTAAATTGTGTATTTTTCAAACAAATCCACTTTTGGCCTCTTGCCAGCCGAAACGTCTTTTCAGACCATGAATACTGAAAATGCTGCTTTAAGGCAGAAAAGTGATGAGAACATCTTGTATTCATGAAATTAACATGAAACGTGAGTGTCTGCTGTACTGGGATTATTTGTTGAGGAAAATCAAGTAAACTGTGTATTTTTCAACAAAATCCACTTTTGGCCTCGACCCAGCCGAAATGTCTTTTCAGACCATAAATACTGAAAATGCAGCTTTAAGGCAGAAAAGTGATGAGAACATCACGTATTCATGAAATTAACTTGAAACTTGAAGTCTGCTGTTCTGGGACAATGTTTTGAGGAAAATCAAGTAAACTGTGTATTTTTCAACAAAATCCACTTTTGGCCTCTTCCCAGCCGAAATGTCTTTTCAGACCATGAATACTGAAAATGCAGCTTTAAGGCAGAAAAATGATGAGAACATCACGTATTCATGAAATTAACATGAAACGTCAGAGTCTGCTGTTCTGGGACAATGTTTTGAGGAAAATCAAGTAAACTGTGTATTTTTCAACAAAATCCACTTTTGGCCTCTTCCCATCCGAAACGTCTTTTAAGAGCATACAACGTGGAAACGCAGCTTTAAGGCAGAATAGTAATGAAAACGTCATGTATTCATGAAATTAACATGAAAATTGAGAGTCTGCTGTTGAAGGACAATGTTTTAAGGAAAATCAAGTAAACTGTGTATTTTTCAACAAAATCCACTTTTGGCCTCATGCCAGCCGAAACGTCTTTTAAGAGCATACAACGTGGAAATGCAGCTTTAAGGCAGAAAAGTGATGAGAACATCATGTATTCATGAAATTAATTTGAACCTTGAGAGTCTGCTGTTCTGGGACAATGTTTTGAGGAAAATCAAGTAAATTTTGTATTTTTCAAACAAATCCACTTTTGGCCTCTTGCCAGCCGAAACGTCTTTTCAGACCATGAATACTGAAAATGCAGCTTTAAGGCAGAAAAATGATGAGAACGTCATGTATTCATGACATTAACATGAAACGTGAGAGTCTGCTGTACTGGGACTATTTTTTGAGAAAAATCAAGTAAACTGTGTATTTTTCAACAAAATCCACTTTTGGCCTCTTCCCATCCGAAACGTCTTTTAAGAGCATACAACGTGGAAACGCAGCTTTAAGGCAGAAAAGTGATGAAAACATCAAGTATTAATAAAATTAACATGACACTTGAGAGTCTGCTGTTCTGGGACAATGTTTTGAGGAAAATAAAGTAAACTGTGTATTTTTCAACAAAATCCACTTTTGGCCTCTTCCCATCCGAAACGTCTTTTAAGAGCATACAACGTGGAAACGCAGCTTTAAGGCAGAATAGTAATGAAAAAAAAAATCCACTTTTGGCCTCGACCCAGCCGAAATGTCTTTTCAGACCATGAATACTGAAAATGCAGCTTTAAGGCAGAATAGTAATGAAAACGTCATGTATTCATGACATTAACATGAAACGTGAGAGTCTGCTGTTGAGGGACAATGTTTTAAGGAAAATCAAGTAAACTGTGTATTTTTCAACAAAATACACTTTTGGCCTCATGCCAGCCGAAACGTCTTTTAAGAGCATACAAAGTGGAAATGCAGCTTTAAGGCAGAAAAGTGATGAGAACATCATGTATTCATGAAATTAATTTGAACCTTGAGAGTCTGCTGTTCTGGGACAATGTTTTGAGGAAAATCAAGTAAATTGTGTATTTTTCAAACAAATCCACTTTTGGCCTCTTCCCAGCCGAAACGTCTTTCAAGTGCATACAACGTGGAAATGCAGCTTTAAGGCAGAAAAGTAATGAGAACATCATGTATTCATGAAATTAACATGAAACGTGAGTGTCTGCTGTTCTGGGACAATGTTTTGAGGAAAATCGAGTAAACTGTGTATTTTTCACCAAAATCAACTTTTGATCTCTTGCCAGCCGAAACGTCTTTTAAGAGCATACAACGTGGAAATGCAGCTTTAAAGGCAGAAAAGTGATGAAAAATTCACGTATTCATTAAATTAACTTGAAACTTGAGTCTGCTGTTCTGGGACAATGTTTTGAGGAAAATCAAGTAAACTGTGTATTTTTCAACAAAATCCACTTTTGGCCTCTTCCCAGCCGAAACGTCTTTTAAGAGCATACAACGTGGAAATGAAGCTTTACGGCAGAAAAGTGATGAGAACATCATGTATTCATGAAATTAATTTGAAACTTGAGAGTCTGCTGTTCTGGGACAATGTTTTGAGCAAAATCAAGTAAACTGTGTATTTTTCAACAAAATCCACTTTTGGCATCATGCCAGCCAAAACGTCTTTTAAGAGCATACAACGTGGAAATGAAGCTTTACGGCAGAAAAGTGATGAAAACCTCAAGTATTCATGAAATCAACATGACACTTGAAAGTCTGCTGTACTGGGACTATTTTTTGAGGAAAATATATTAAACTGTGTATTTTTCAACAAAATCCACTTTTGGCCTCATGCCAGCCGAAAAGTCTTTTAAGAGCATACAACTTGGAAATGCAGCTTTTAGGCAGAAAAGTGATGAGAACATCATGTATTCATGAAATTAATTTGAACCTTGAGAGTCTGCTGTTCTGGGACAATGTTTTGAGGAAAATCAAGTAAACTGTGTATTTTTTAACAAAATCCACTTTTGGCCTCATTCCAGCTGAAACGTCTTTTAAGAGCATACAAAGTGGAAATGCAGCTTTAAGGCAGAAAAGTGATGAGAACATCATGTATTCATGAAATTAATTTGAACCTTGAGAGTCTGCTGTTCTGGGACAATGTTTTGAGGAAAATCAAGTAAATTGTGTATTTTTCAAACAAATCCACTTTTGGCCTCTTGCCAGCCGAAACGTCTTTTAAGAGCATACAACGTGTAAATGAAGCTTTACGGCAGAAAAGTGATGAAAACATCAAGTATTAATGAAATTAACATGACACTTGAGAGTCTGCTGTTCTGGGACAATGTTTTGAGGAAAATTGAGTAAACTGTGTATTTTTCACCAAAATCCACTTTTGATCTCTTGCCAGCCGAAACGTCTTTTAAGAGCATACAACGTGGAAATGCAGCTTTAAAGGCAGAATAGTAATGAAAACGTCAGGTATTCATGAAATTAACATGAAACTTGAGAGTCTGCTGTTGAGGGACAATGTTTTAAGGAAAATCAAGTAAACTGTGTATTTTTCAACAAAATTCACTTTTGGCCTCATGCCAGCCGAAACGTCTTTTAAGAGCATACAAAGTGGAAATGCAGCTTTAAGGCAGAAAAGTGATGAAAACATCATGTATTCATGAAATTAATTTGAACCTTGAGAGTCTGCTCTTCTGGGACAATGTTTTGAGGAAAATCAAGTAAATTGTGTATTTTTCAAACAAATCCACTTTTGGCCTCTTGCCAGCCGAAACGTCTTTTCAGACCATGAATTCTGAAAATGCAGCTTTAAGGCAGAAAAATGATGAGAACGTCATGTATTCATGACATTAACATGAAACGTGAGAGTCTGCTGTACTGGGATTATTTTTTGAGGAAAATCAAGTAAACTGTGTATTTTTCAACAAAATCCACTTTTGGCCTCATGCCAGCCGAAACGTCTTTTAAGAGCATACAACTTGGAAATGCAGCTTTTAGGCAGAAAAGTGATGAGAACATCATGTATTCATGAAATTAATTTGAACCTTGAGAGTCTGCTGTTCTGGGACAATGTTTTGAGGAAAATCAAGTAAACTGTGTATTTTTTAACAAAATCCACTTTTGGCCTCATTCCAGCTGAAACGTCTTTTAAGAGCATACAAAGTGGAAATGCAGCTTTAAGGCAGAAAAGTGATGAGAACATCATGTATTCATGAAATGAATTTGAACCTTGAGAGTCTGCTGTTGTGGGACAATGTTTTGAGGAAAATCGAGTAAACTGTGTATTTTTCACCAAAATCCACTTTTGATCTCTTGCCAGCCGAAACGTCTTTTAAGAGCATACAACGTGGAAATGCAGCTTTAAAGGTAGAAAAGTGATGAAAACGTCACGTATTCATTAAATTAACTTGAAACTTGAGTCTGCTGTTCTGGGACAATGTTTTGAGGAAAATCAAGTAAACTGTGTATTTTTCAACAAAATCCACTTTTGGCCTCTTCCCAGCCGAAACGTCTTTTAAGAGCATACAACGTGGAAATGCAGCTTTAAGGCAGAATAGTAATGAAAACGTCATGTATTCATGAAATTAACATGAAACTTGAGGGTCTGCTGTTGAGGGACAATGTTTTAAGGAAAATCAAGTAAACTGTGTATTTTTCAACAAAATCCACTTTTGGCCTCATGCCAGCCGAAACGTCTTTTAAGAGAATACAAAGTGGAAATGCAGCTTTAAGGCAGAAAAGTGATGAGAAAATCATGTATTCATGAAATTAATTTGAACCTTGAGAGTCTGCTGTTCTGGGACAATGTTTTGAGGAAAATCAAGTAAATTGTGTATTTTTCAAACAAATCCACTTTTGGCCTCTTGCCAGCCGAAACGTCTTTTAAGAGCATACAACGTTGAAATGCAGCTTTAAGCTTTAATTTTTTATGGTCTCAAAAGGTTGAGACCATAAAAAATGAAAATGCAGCTGCATGGTAGAAAAGTGATGGAAACATCATTTATTCATGTATATAACATGAACCTTGAAAGTCTGCTACTCTGGGAGATGTTACAGAGGAATATCAAGTAAACTGTTTATTTTACAACAAAATCCACTTTTGGCCTCTTCGCAGGCTGAAACGCCTTTTGGGACCATAAAAACTGAAAATTCATTTTTAAGGCAGAACGGTGATGGAAACATCATATATTCATGTACACAACATGAATCTTGAAAGTATGCTATTCTGGGAGACGTGATAGAGGAATATCAAGTAAACTGTGTATTTTACAACAAAATTCCCTTTTGGGCTCTTCGCAGGCTGAAACGCCTTTTGAGACCATAAAAAAATGAAATTGCAGCTGCATGGTAGAAAAGTGATGGAAACATCATGTATTCATGTATATAACATGGAACTCGAAAGTCTGCTCTTCTGGGAGACGTTATAGAGGAATATCAAGTAAACTGTGTATCTTACGACAAAATCCACTTTTGGCCAGTTCACAGGCTGAAACGCCTTTTGAGACCATAAAAACTGAAAATTCATTTCTAAGGTAGAAAGGTGATGCAAACATCAAATATTCATGTACATAACATGAACCTTAAAAGTCTGCTTTTCTGGGAGACGTTATAGAGGAATATCAAGTAAATTGTGTATTTTGCAACGAAATCCACTTTTGGCTAGTTCGCAGGCTGAAAAGCCTTTTGAGACCATAAACACTGAAAATTAATTTCTAAGGTAGAAAGGTGATGCAAACATCATGTATTCAATAATATAACATGGAACTCGAAAGTCTGCTATTCTGGGAGACGTTATAGAGGAATATCAAGTAAACTGTGTATTTTACAACAAAATCCACTTTTGGCCTCTTCGAAGGATGAAACGCCTTTTGAGACCATAAAAACTGAAAATTCATTTTTAAGGTAGAAAGGTGATGCAAACATCTTGTATTCAATAATATAACATTGAACTTGAAAGTCTGCTCTTCTGGGAGACTTTATAGAGGAATATCAAGTAAACTGTGTATTTTGCAACAAAATCCACTTTTGTCCTATTCGCTGGCTGAAACGCCTTTTGAGACCATAAAAAAATGAAAATGCAGCTGCATGGTAGAAAAGTGATGGAAACATCATGTATTCATGTTTATAACATGAACCTTGAAAGTTCACTATTCTGGGAGACGTTATCGAGGAATATCAAGTAAACTGTGTATTTTGCAACAAAATCCACTTTTGGCCAGTTCACAGGCTGAAAAGCCTTTTGAGACCATAAACACTGAAAATTAATTTCTAAGGTAGAAAGGTGATGCAAACATCATGTATTCAATAATATAACATGGAACTCGAAAGTCTGCTATTCTGGGAGACGTTATAGAGGAATATCAAGTAAACTGTGTATTTTACAACAAAATCCACTTTTGGCCTCTTCGAAGGCTGAAACGCCTTTTGAGACCATAAAAACTGAAAATTAATTTCTAAGGTAGAAAGGTGATGCAAACATCAAATATTCATGTACATAACATGAACCTTAAAAGTCTGCTATTCTGGGAGATGTTATAGAGGAATATCATGTAAACTGTGTATTTTGCAAGAAAATCCACTTTTGGCCAGTTCGCAGGCTGAAAAGCCTTTTGAGACCATAAACACTGAAAATTAATTTCTAAGGTAGAAAGGTAATGCAAACATCATGTATTCAATAATATAACATGGAACTCGAAAGTCTGCTATTCTGGGAGACGTTATAGAGGAATATCAAGTAAACTGTGTATTTTACAACAAAATCCACTTTTGGCCTCTTCGCAGGCTGAAACGCCTTTTGAGACCATAAAAAAATGAAATTGCAGCTGCATGGTAGAAAAGTGATAGAAACATCATGTATTCATGTATATAACATGAACCTTGAAAGTTCACTATTCTGGGAGACGTTATAGAGGAATATCAAGTAAACTGTGTATTTTGCAACAAAATCCACTTTTGGCCAGTTCGCAGGCTGAAAAGCCTTTTGAGACCATAAACACTGAAAATTAATTTCTAAGGTAGAAAGGTGATGCAAACATCATGTATTCAATAATATAACATGGAACTCGAAAGTCTGCTATTCTGGGAGACGTTATAGAGGAATATCAAGTAAACTGTGTATTTTACAACAATATCCACTTTTGGCCTCTTCGAAGGCTGAAACGCCTTTTGAGACCATAAAAAATGAAAATTAATTTCTAAGGTAGAAAGGTGATGCAAACATCAAATATTCATGTACATAACATGAACCTTAAAAGTCTGCTATTCTGGGAGACGTTATAGAGGAATATCAAGTAAACTGTGTATTTTACGACAAAATCCACTTTTGGCCAGTTCACAGGCTGAAACGCCTTTTGAGACCATAAAAACTGAAAATTCATTTCTAAGGTAGAAAGGTGATGCAAACATCAAATATTCATGTACATAACATGAACCTTAAAAGTCTGCTTTTCTGGGAGACGTTATAGAGGAATATCAAGTAAACTGTGTATTTTGCAAGAAAATCCACTTTTGGCCAGTTCGCAGGCTGAAAAGCCTTTTGAGACCATAAACACTGAAAATTAATTTCTAAGGTAGAAAGGTGATGCAAACATCATGTATTCAATAATATAACATGGAACTCGAAAGTCTGCTATTCTGGGAGACGTTATAGAGGAATATCATGTAAACTGTGTATTTTACAACAAAATCCACTTTTGGCCTCTTCGCAGGCTGAAACGCCTTTTGAGACCATAAAAACTGAAAATTCATTTCTAAGGTAGAAAGGTGATGCAAACATCAAATATTCATATACATAACATGAACCTTAAAAGTCTGCTATTCTGGGAGACGTTATAGAGGAATATCAAGTAAACTGTGTATTTTGCAACAAAATCCACTTTTGGCCTCTTCCCAGGCTGAAACGCCTTTTGAGACCTTAAAAAATGAAACTGCAGCTGCATGGTAGAAAAGTGATGGAAACATCATGTATTTATGAAATTAATTTGAAACTTGAGAGTCTGGGACAATGTTTTGAGGAATATCACGTGAACTGTATTTTTCAACAAAATCCACTTTTGGCCTCATGCCAGCCGAAACGTCTTTTAAGAGCATACAACGTGGAAATGAAGCTTTACGGCAGAAAAGTAATGAAAACATCAAGTATTCATGAAATCAACATGACACTTGAAAGTCTGCTGTACTGGGACTATTTTTTTAAGGAAAATATATTAAACTGTGTATTTTTCAACAAAATCCACTTTTGGCCTCATGCCAGCCGAAACGTCTTTTAAGAGCATACAACGTGTAAATGAAGCTTTAAGGCAGAAAAGTGATGAAAACATCAAGTATTAATGAAATTAACATGACACTTGAGAGTCTGCTGTTCTGGGACAATGTTTTGAGGAAAATTGAGTAAACTGTGTATTTTTCACCAAAATCCACTTTTGATCTCTTGCCAGCCGAAACGTCTTTTAAGAGCATACAAAGTGGAAATGCAGCTTTAAGGCAGAAAAGTGATGAGAACATCATGTATTCATGAAATTAATTTGAACCTTGTGAGTCTGCTGTTCTGGGACAATGTTTTGAGGAAAATCAAGTAAATTGTGTATTTTTCAAACAAATCCACTTTTGGCCTCTTGCCAGCCGAAACGTCTTTTCAGACCATGAATACTGAAAATGCAGCTTTAAGGCAGAAAAATGATGAGAACGTCATGTATTCATGACATTAACATGAAACGTGAGAGTCTGCTGTACTGGGACTATTTTTTGAGAAAAATCAAGTAAACTGTGTATTTTTCAACAAAATCCACTTTTGGCATCATGCCAGCCGAAACGTCTTTTAAGAGCATACAACGTGGAAATGCAGCTTTAAGGCAGAAAAGTGATGCCAACATCATATATTCATGAAATTAACTTGACACTTGAAAATCTACTGTTCTGGGAAAATGTTGAGGAAAATCAAGTAAACTGTGTATTTTTCAACAAAATCCACTTTTGGCCTCTTGCCAGCCGAAACGACTTTTCAGACCATAAATACTGAAAATGCAGCTTTAAGGCAGAAAAATGATGAGAACGTCATGTATTCATGACATTAACATGAAACGTGAGAGTTTGCTGTACTGGGACTATTTTTTGAGAAAAATCAAGTAAACTGTGTATTTTTCAACAAAATCCACTTTTGGCCTCTTGCCAGCCGAAACGTCTTTTAAGAGCATACAACGTGGAAATGCAGCTTTAAAGGCAGAAAAGTGATGAAAACGTCAAGTATTCATTAAATTAACTTGAAACTTGAGTCTGCTGTTCTGAGACAATGTTTTGAGGAAAATAAAGTAAACTGTGTATTTTTTAACAAAATCCACTTTTGGCCTCATGCCAGCCGAAACGTCTTTTAAGAGCATACAACGTGGAAATGAAGCTTTACGGTAGAAAAGTGATGAAAACATCAAGTATTCATGAAATCAACATGACACTTGAAAGTCTGCTGTACTGGGACTATTTTTTGAGGAAAATATATTAAACTGTGTATTTTTCAACAAAATCCACTTTTGGCCTCATGCCAGCCGAAACGTCATTTAAGAGCATACAACTTGGAAATGCAGCTTTTAGGCAGAAAAGTGATGAGAACATCATGTATTCATGAAATTAATTTGAACCTTGAGAGTCTGTTGTTCTGGGACAATGTTTTGAGGAAAATCAAGTAAACTGTGTATTTTTTAACAAAATCCACTTTTGGCCTCATTCCAGCTGAAACGTCTTTTAAGAGCATACAAAGTGGAAATGCAGCTTTAAGGCAGAAAAGTGATGAGAACATCATGTATTCATGAAATTGATTTGAACCTTGAGAGTCTGCTGTTCTGGGACAATGTTTTGAGGAAAATCAAGTAAATTGTGTATTTTTCAAACTAATCCACTTTTGGCCTCTTGCCAGCCGAAACGCCTTTTCAGACCATGAATACTGAAAATGCAGCTTTAAGTCAGAAAAGTGATGAGAACATCATGTATTCATGAAATTAACATGAAACGTGAGTGTCTGCTGTACTGGGATTATTTTTTGAGGAAAATCAAGTAAACTGTGTATTTTTCAACAAAATCCACTTTTGGCCTCATGCCAGCCTAAAGGTCTTTTAAGAGCATACAACGTGTAAATGAAGCTTTAAGGCAGAAAAGTGATGAAAACATCAAGTATTAATGAAATTAACATGACACTTGAGAGTCTGCTGTTCTGGGACAATGTTTTGAGGAAAATTGAGTAAACTGTGTATTTTTCACCAAAATCCACTTTTGATCTCTTGCCAGCCGAAACGTCTTTTAAGAGCATACAAAGTGGAAATGCAGCTTTAAGGCAGAAAAGTGATGAGAACATCATGTATTCATGAAATTAATTTGAACCTTGTGAGTCTGCTGTTCTGGGACAATGTTTTGAGGAAAATCAAGTAAATTGTGTATTTTTCAAACAAATCCACTTTTGGCCTCTTGCCAGCCGAAACGTCTTTTCAGACCATGAATACTGAAAATGCAGCTTTAAGGCAGAAAAATGATGAGAACGTCATGTATTCATGACATTAACATGAAACGTGAGAGTCTGCTGTACTGGGACTATTTTTTGAGGAAAATCAAGTAAACTGTGTATTTTTCAACAAAATCCACTTTTGGCATCATGCCAGCCGAAACGTCTTTTAAGAGCATACAACGTGGAAATGCAGCTTTAAGGCAGAAAAGTGATGAGAACATCATGTATTCATGAAATTAATTTGAAACTTGAGTCTGCTGTTCTGGGACAATGTTTTGAGGAAAATCAAGTAAACTGTGTATTTTTCAACAAAATCCACTTTTGGCCTCATGCCAGCCGAAACGTCTTTTCAGACCATGAATACTGAAAATGCAACTTTAAGGCAGAAAAATGATGAGAACGTCATGTATTCATGAAATTAACATGAAACGTGAGAGTCTGCTCTACTGGCACTATTTTTTGAGGAAAATCAAGTAAACTGTGTATTTTTCAACAAAATCCACTTTTGGCCTCTTCCCAGCCTAAACGTCTTTTAAGAGCATACAACGTGGAAATGCAGCTTTAAGGCAGAAAAGTGATGCCAACATCATATATTCATGAAATTAACTTGACACTTGAAAATCTACTGTTCTGGGAAAATGTTGAGGAAAATCAAGTAAACTGTGTATTTTTCAACAAAATCCACTTTTGGCCTCTTGCCAGCCGAAACGACTTTTCAGACCATAAATACTGAAAATGCAGCTTTAAGGCAGAAAAGTGATGCCAACATCATATATTCATGAAATTAACTTGACACTTGAAAATCTACTGTTCTGGGACAATGTTTTGAGGAAAATCAAGTAAACTGTGTATTTTTTAACAAAATCCACTTTTGGCCTCATTCCAGCTGAAACGTCTTTTAAGAGCATACAAAGTGGAAATGCAGCTTTAAGGCAGAAAAGTGATGAGAACATCATGTATTCATGAAATTGATTTGAACCTTGAGAGTCTGCTGTTCTGGGACAATGTTTTGAGGAAAATCAAGTAAATTGTGTATTTTTCAAACTAATCCACTTTTGGCCTCTTGCCAGCCGAAACGTCTTTTAAGAGCATACAACGTGGAAACGCAGCTTTAAGGCAGAATAGTAATGAAAACGTCATGTATTCATGAAATTAACATGAAAATTGAGAGTCTGCTGTTGAGGGACAATGTTTTAAGGAAAATCAAGTAAACTGTGTATTTTTCAACAAAATCCACTTTTGGCCTCATGCCAGCCGAAACGTCTTTTAAGAGCATACAACGTGGAAATGAAGCTTTACGGCAGAAAAGTGATGAAAACATCAATTATTCATGAAATCAACATGACACTTGAAAGTCTGCTGTACTGGGACTATTTTTTTAGGAAAATATATTAAACTGTGTATTTTTCAACAAAATCCAGTTTTGGCCTCATGCCAGCCGAAACGTCTTTTAAGAGCATAACTATGGAAATGCAGCTTTTAGGCAGAAAAGTGATGAGAACATCATGTATTCATGAAATTAATTTGAACCTTGAGAGTCTGCTGTTCTGGGACAATGTTTTGAGGAAAATCAAGTAAACTGTGTATTTTTCAACAAAATCCACTTTTGGCCTCATTCCAGCCGAAACGTCTTTTAAGAGCATACAAAGTGGAAATGCAGCTTTAAGGCAGAAAAGTTATGAGAACATCATGTATTCATGAAATTAATTTGAACCTTGAGAGTCTGCTGTTCTGGGACAATGTTTTGAGGAAAATCAAGTAAATTGTGTATTTTTCAAACAAATCCAGTTTTGGCCTCTTGCCAGCCGAAACGTCTTTTCAGACCATGAATACTGAAAATGCAGCTTTAAGGCAGAAAAATTATGAGAACGTCATGTATTCATGACATTAACATGAAACGTGAGAGTCTGCTGTACTGGGACTATTTTTTGAGAAAAATCAAGTAAACTGTGTATTTTTCAACAAAATCCACTTTTGGCCTCATGCCAGCCGAAACGTCTTTTAAGAGCATACAACGTGGAAATGCAGCTTTAAAGGCAGAAAAGTGATGAAAACGTCACGTATTCATTAAATTAACTTGAAACTTGAGTCTGCTGTTCTGGGACAATGTTTTGAGGAAAATTAAGTAAACTGTATTTTTCAACAAAATCCACTTTTGGCCTCATGCCAGCCGAAACGTCTTTTAAGAGCATATAACGTGGAAATGAAGCTTTAAGGCAGAAAAGTGTTGAAAACATCAATTATTCATGAAATCAACATGACACTTGAAAGTCTGCTGTACTGGGACTATTTTTTGAGGAAAATATATTAAACTGTGTATTTTTCAACAAAATCCACTTTTGGCCTCATGTTAGCCGAAACGTCATTTAAGAGCATACAACTTGGAAATGCAGCTTTTAGGCAGAAAAGTGATGAGAACATCATGTATTCATGAAATTAATTTGAACCTTGAGAGTCTGCTGTTCTGGGACAATGTTTTGAGGAAAATCAAGTAAATTGTGTATTTTTCAAACAAATCCACTTTTGGCCTCTTGCCAGCCGAAACGTCTTTTCAGACCATGAATACTGAAAATGCAGCTTTAAGGCAGAAAAGTGATGAGAACATCATTTATTCATGAAATTAACATGAAACTTGAGTCTGCTATTCTGGGACAATGTTTTGAGGAAAATAAAGTAAACTGTGTATTTTTCAACAAAATCCACTTTTGGCCTCATGCCAGCCTAAAGGTCTTTGAAGAGCATACAACGTGAAAATAAAGCTTTACGGCAGAAAAGTGATGAAAACGTCATGTATTCATGAAATTAACATGAAACTTGAGAGTCTGCTGTTGAGGGACAATGTTTTAATGAAAATCAAGTAAACTGTGTATTTTTCAACAAAATCCACTTTTGGCCTCTTGCCAGCCGAAATGTCTTTTCATACCATGAATACTGAAAATGCAGCTTTAAGGCAGAAAAGTGATGAGAACATCATGTATTCATGAAATTAACATGAAACGTGAGTGTCTGCTGTACTGGGATTATTTTTTGAGGACAATCAAGTAAACTGTATTTTTCAACAAAATCCACTTTTGGCCTCATGCCAGCCTAAAGGTCTTTTATGAGCATACAACGTGTAAATGAAGCTTTAAGGCAGAAAAGTGATGAAAACATCAAGTATTAATGTAATTAACATGACACTTGAGAGTCTGCTGTTCTGGGACAATGTTTTGAGGAAAATCGAGTAAACTGTGTATTTTTCACCAAAATCCACTTTTGATCTCTTCCCAGCCGAAAAGTCTTTCAAGTGCATACAACGTGGAAATGCAGCTTTAAGGCAGAAAAGTGATGAGAACATCATGTATTCATGAAATTAACATGAAACTTGAGAGTCTGCTGTTGAGGGACAATGTTTTGAGGAAAATCAAGTAAACTGTGTATTTTTCAACAAAATCCACTTTTGGCCTCATGCCAGCCTAAAGGTCTTTTAAGAACATACAACTTGGAAATTAAGCTTTACGGCAGAAAAGTGATGAAAACATCAAGTACTCATGAAATCAACATGATACTTGAAAGTCTGCTGTACTGGGGCTATTTTTTGAGGAAAATATATTAAACTGTGTATTTTTCAACAAAATCCACTTTTGGCCTCATGCCAGCCGAAACGTCTTTTAAGAGCATACAACGTGGAAATGCAGCTTTAAGGCAGAAAAGTGATGAAAACGTCATGTATTCATGAAATTAACATGAAACTTGAGAGTCTGCTGTTGAGGGACAATGTTTTAATGAAAATCAAGTAAACTGTGTATTTTTCAAACAAATCCACTTTTGGCCTCTTGCCAGCCGAAACGTCTTTTCAGACCATGAATACTGAAAATGCAGCTTTAAGGCAGAAAAGTGATGAGAACATCATGTATTCATGAAATTAACATGAAACGTGAGAGTCTGCTGTACTGGGATTATTTTTTGAGGAAAATCAAGTAAACTGTGTATTTTTCAACAAAATCCACTTTTGGCCTCATGCCAGCCTAAAGGTCTTTTAAGAGCATACAACGTGGAAATGCAGCTTTAAGGCAGAAAAGTGATGAGAACATCATGTATTCATGAAATTAACATGAAAGTTGAGAGTCTGCTGTTCTGGGACAATGTTTTGAGGAAAATCAAGTAAATTGTGTATTTTTCAAACAAATCCACTTTTGGCCTCTTGCCAGCCGAAACGTCTTTTCAGACATAACTGAAATGCAGCTTTAAGTTAATTTTTTTGGTTAGTTGAGACCATAAAAAATGAAAATGCAGCTGCATGGTAGAAAAGTGATGGAAACATCATGTATTCATGTATATAACATGAACCTTGAAAGTTTGCTATTCTGGGAGACGTTATAGAGGAATATCAAGTAAACTGTGTATTTTGCAACAAAATCCACTTTTGGCCAGTTCGCAGGCTGAAACGCCTTTTGAGACCATAAAAACTGAAAATTAATTTTTAAGGTAGAAAGGTGATGCAAACATCATGTATTCATTAATATAACATGGAACTCGAAAGTCTGCTATTCTGGGAGACGTTATAGAGGAATATCAAGTAAACTGTGTATTTTACAACAAAATCCACTTTTGGCCTCTTCGCAGGCTGAAACGCCTTTTGAGACCATAAAAACTGAAAATTCATTTCTAAGGTAGAAAGGTGATGCAAACATCAAATATTCATGTACATAACATGAACCTTAAAAGTCTGCTATTCTGGGAGACGTTATAGAGGAATATCAAGTAAACTGTGTATTTTAAAACAAAATCCACTTTTGGCCTCTTCGCAGGCTGAAACGCCTTTTGAGACCATAAAAAATGAAAATGCAGCTGCATGGTAGAAAAGTGATGGAAACATCATTTATTCATGTATATAACATGAACCTTGAAAGTCTGCTACTCTGGGAGATGTTACAGAGGAATATCAAGTAAACTGTTTATTTTGCAACAAAATCCACTTCTGGTCAGTTCGCAGGCTGAAACGCCTTATGAGACCATAAAAACTGAAAATTAATTTTTAAGGTAGAAAGGTGATGCAAACATCATGTGTTCAATAATATATCATGGAACTCGAAAGTCTGCTATTCTAGGAGACGTTATAGAGGAATATCAAGTAAACTGTGTATTTTACAACAAAATCCACTTTTGGCCTCTTCGCAGGCTGAAACGCCTTTTGAGACCATCAAAACTGAAAATTCATTTCTAAGTTAGAAAGGTGATGCAAACATCAAATATTCATGTACATAACATGAACCTTAAAAGTCTGCTATTCTGGGAGACGTTATAGAGGAATATCATGTAAACTGTAAATTTTGCAAGAAAATCCACTTTTGGCCAGTTCGCAGGCTGAAACGCCTTTTGAGACCATAAAAACTGAAAATTAATTTCTAAGGTAGAAAGGTGATGCAAACATCAAATATTCATGTACATAACATGAACCTTAAAAGTCTGCTATTCTGGGAGACGTTATAGAGGAATATCAAGTAAACTGTGTATTTTACAACAAAATCCACTTTTGGCCTCTTCGCAGGCTGAAACGCCTTTTGAGACCATAAAAAAATGAAATTGCAGCTGCATGGTAGAAAAGTGATGGAAACATCATGTATTAATGTATATAACATGAACCTTGAAAGTTCGCTATTCTGGGAGACGTTATAGAGGAATATCAAGTAAACTGTGTATTTTGCAACAAAATCCACTTTTGGCCAGTTCGCAGGCTGAAACGCCTTTTGAGACCATAAAAACTGAAAATTCATTTCTAAGGTAGAAAGGTGATGCAAACATCAAATATTCATGTACATAACATGAACCTTAAAAGTCTGCTATTCTGGGAGACGTTATAGAGGAATATCAAGTAAACTGTGTATTTTGCAACAAAATCCACTTTTGGCCAGTTCGCAGGCTGAAAAGCCTTTTGAGACCATAAAAAATGAAAATTCTTTTTTCAGGCAGAAAAGTGAAGGAAACATCAAATATTCATGTACATAACATGAACCTTGAAAATCTGCTATTCTGGGAGACGTTATAGAGGAATATCAAGTAAACTTTGTATTTTGCAACAAAATCCACTTTTGGGCAGTTCGCAGGCTGAAACGCCTTTTGAGACCATAAAAACTGAAAATTCATTTCTAAGGTAGAAAGGTGATGCAAACATCAAATATTCATGTACATAACATGAACCTTAAAGGTCTGCTATTCTGGGAGACGTCATAGAGGAATAGCAAGTAAACTGTGTATTTTGCAACAAAATCCACTTTTGGCCAGTTCGCAGGCTGAAACGCCTTTTGAGACCATAAAAAATGAAAATTCTTTTTTCAGGCAGAAAAGTGAAGGAAACATCAAATATTCATGTACATAACATGAACCTTGAAAGTCTGCTATTCTGGGAGACGTTATAGAGGAATAGCAAGTAAACTGTGTATTTTACAACAAAATCCACTTTTGGCCTCTTCGCAGGCTGAAACGACTTTTGAGACCATAAAAAAATGAAATTGCAGCTGCATGGTAGAAAAGTGATGGAAACATCATGTATTAATGTATATAACATGAACCTTGAAAGTTCGCTATTCTGGGAGACATTATTGAGGAATATCAAGTAAACTGTGTATTTTGCAAGAAAATCCACTTTTGGCCAGTTCGCAGGCTGAAACGCCTTTTGAGACTATAAAAACTGAAAATTCATTTCTAAGGTAGAAAGGTGATGCAAACATCTAATATTCATGTACATAACATGATCCTTATAAGTCTGCTTTTCTGGGAGACGTTATAGAGGAATATCAAGTAAACTGTGTATTTTGCAACAAAATCCACTTTTGGCCAGTTCGCAGGCTGAAAAGCCTTTTGAGACCATAAAAACTGAAAATTCATTTCTAAGGTAGAAAGGTGATGCAAACATCAAATATTCATGTACATAACATGAACCTTAAAAGTCTGCTATTCTGGGAGACGTTATAGAGGAATATCAAGTAAACTGTGTATTTTACAACAAAATCCACTTTTGGCCTCTTCGCAGGCTGAAACGCCTTTTGAGAACATAAAAACTGAAAATTCATTTTTAAAGTAGAAAGGTGATGCAAACATAATTTATTCATGAATATAACATGAAACTTGAAAGTCTGCTATTCTGGGAGAAGTTATAGAGGAATATCAAGTAAACTGTATTTTACAACAAAATCCACCTTTGGCCTCTTCTCAGGCTGAAACGCATTTTGAGACCATAAAAAATGAAACTGCAGCTGCATGGTAGAAAAGTGATGGAAACATCATGTATTTATGAAATTAACTTGAAGCATGAGAGTCTGCTGTACTGGGACAATGTTTTGAGGAAAATCAAGTAAACTGTGTATTTTTCAACAAAATCCACTTTTGGCCTCATTCCAGAAGAAAAGTCTTTTAAGAGCATACAACGTGGAAATGCAGCTTTAAGGAAGAAAAGTGATGAAAACATCAAGTATTCATGAAATTAATTTGAAACTTGAGAGTCTGCTGTTCTGGGACAATGTTTTGAGGAAAATCAAGTAAACTGTGTATTTTTCAACAAAATCCACTTTTGGCCTCTTCCCAACCTAAACGTCTTTTAAGAGCATACAAAGTGGAAATGCAGCTTTAAGGCAGAAAAGTGATGAGAACATCATGTATTCATGAATTCAACATGACACTTGAAAGTCTGCTGTACTGGGACAATGTTTTGAGGAATATCACGTGAACTGTATTTTTCAACAAAATCCACTTTTGGCCTCATGCCAGAAGAAACGTCTTTTAAGAGCATACAAAGTGGAAATGAAGCCTTAAGGCAGAAAAGTGATGAGAACATCATGTATTCATGAAATTAATTTGAAACTTGAGAGTCTGCTGTACTGGGACAATGTTTTGAGGAAAATCAAGTAAACTGTGTATTTTTCAACAAAATCCACTTTTGGTCTCATGCCAGAAGAAACGTCTTTTAAGAGCATACAACGTAGAAATGCAGCTTTAAGGAAGAAAAGTGATGAAAACATCAAGTATTCATGAAATTAATTTGAAACTTGAGAGTCTGCTGTACTGGGACAATGTTTTGAGGAAAATCAAGTAAACTGTGTATTTTTCAAAAAAATCCACTTTTGGCCTTTTCCAAACCGAAACTTCTTTTCAGAGCATACAACGTGGAAATGAAGCTTTAAGGCAGAAAAGTGATGAGAACATCATGTATTCATGAAATTAACTTGAAGCATGAGAGTCTGCTGTACTCGGACTTTTTTTTGAGGAAAATCAAGTAAACTGTGTATTTTTCAACAAAATCCACTTTTGGCCTCATGCCAGAAGAAACGTCTTTTAAGAGCATACAAAGTGGAAATGAAGCCTTAAGGCAGAAAAGTGATGAGAACATCATGTATTCATGAAATTAATTTGAAACTTGAGAGTCTGCTGTACTGGGACAATGTTTTGAGGAAAATCAAGTAAACTGTGTATTCTTCAACAAAATCCACTTTTGGCCTTTTCCAAACCGAAACTTCTTTTCAGAGCATACAACGTGGAAATGCAGCTTTAAGGCAGAAAAGTGATGAGAACATCATGTATTCATGAAATTAACTTGAAGCATGAGAGTCTGCTGTACTGGGACTTTTTTTTGAGGAAAATCAAGTAAACTGTGTATTTTTCAAAAAAATCCACTTTTGGCCTCATGCCAGAAGAAACGTATTTTAAGAGCATACAACGTGGAAATGCAGCTTTAAGGCAGAAAAGTAATGAGAACATCATGTATTCATGAAATTAATTTGAAACTTGAGAGTCTGCTGTTCTGGGACAATTTTTTGAGGAAAATCAAGTAAACTGTGTATTTTTCAACAAAATCCACTTAAGGCCTCATGCCAGAAGAAACGTCTTTGAAGAGCATACAACTCGGAAATTAAGCTTTAAGGCAGAAAAGTGATGCGAACATCATGTATTCATGAAATTAACTTGAAACATGAGAGTCTGCTGTACTGGGACTTTTTTTTGAGGAAAATCAAGTAAACTGTGTATTTTTCAAAAATAATCCACTTTTGGCCTCATGCCAGAAGAAACGTCTTTTAAGAGCATACAACGTGGAAATGCAGCTTTAAGGCAGAAAAGTGATGAGAACATCATGTATTCATGAAATTAACTTGAAGCATGAGAGTCTGCTGTACTGGGACAATGTTTTGAGGAAAATCAAGTAAACTGTGTATTTTTCAACAAAATCCACTTTTGGCCTCATTCCAGAAGAAAAGTCTTTTAAGAGCATACAACGTGGAAATGCAGCTTTAAGGAAGAAAAGTGATGAAAACATCAAGTATTCATGAAATTAATTTGAAACTTGAGAGTTTGCTGTTCTGGGACAATGTTTTGAGGAAAATCAAGTAAACTGTGTATTTTTCAACAAAATCCACTTTTGGCCTCATTCCAGAAGAAAAGTCTTTTAAGAGCATACAACGTGGAAATGCAGCTTTAAGGAAGAAAAGTGATGAAAACATCAAGTATTCATGAAATTAATTTGAAACTTGAGAGTCTGCTGTTCTGGGACAATGTTTTGAGGAAAATCAAGTAAACTGTGTATTTTTCAACAAAATCCACTTTTGGCCTCTTCCCAGCCTAAACGTCTTTGAAGAGCATACAACGTGGAAATGCAGCTTTAAGAAAGAAAAGTGATGAGAACATCATTTATTCATGAAATCAACATGACATTTGAAAGTCTGCTGTACTGGGACTATTTTTTGAGGAAAATCAAGTAAACTGTGTATTTTTCAACAAAATCCACTTTTGTCCTCTTCCCAGCCGAAACGTCTTTCAAGTGCATACAACGTGGAAATAAAGCTTTAAGGCAGCAAAGTGATGAGAACATCATGTATTCATGAAATTAACTTGAAATTTGAGAGTCTGCTGTTCTGGGACAATGTTTTGAGGAATATCACGTGAACTGTATTTTTCAACAAAATCCACTTTTGGCCTTTTCCAAACCGAAACTTTTTTTCAGAGGATACAACGTGGAAATGCAGCTTTAAGGCAGAAAAGTGATGAGAACATCATGTATTCATGAAATTAACTTGAAGCATGACAGTCTGCTGTACTGGGACTTTTTTTGGAGGAAAATCAAGTAAACTGTGTATTTTTCAACAAAATCCACTTTTGGCCTCATGCCAGAAGAAAAGTCTTTTAAGAGCATACAACTTGGAAATGAAGCCTTAAGGCAGAAAAGTGATGAAACCATCAAGTATTCATGAAATCAACATGACACTTGAAAGTCTGCTGTTCTGGGAAAATGTTTTGAGGAAAATCAAGTAAACTGTATTTTTCAACAAAATCCACTTTTGGCCTCTTCCCAGCATAAACGTCTTTTAAGAGCATACAACGTGGAAATGCAGCTTTAAAGGCAGATAAGTGATGAAAACATCAAGTATTCATGAAATCAACATGACACTTGAAAGTCTGCTGTTCTGGGACAATGTTTTGAGGAAAATCAAGTAAATTGTGTATTTTTCAAACAAATCCACTTTTGGCCTCTTGCCAGCCGAAACGTCTTTTCAGACCATGAATACTGAAAATGCAGCTTTAAGGCAGAAAAGTGATGAGAACATCATGTATTCATGAAATTAACATGAAACGTGAGTGTCTGCTGTACTGGGATTATTTTTTGAGGAAAATCAAGTAAACTGTGTATTTTTCAACAAAATCCACTTTTGGCCTCATGCCAGCCTAAAGGTCTTTTAAGAACATACAACGTGTAAATGAAGCTTTAAGACAGAAAAGTTATGAAAACATCAAGTATTAATGAAATTAACATAACACTTGAGAGTCTGCTGTTCTGGGACAATGTTTTGAGGAAAATCGAGTAAACTGTGTATTTTTCACCAAAATCCACTTTTGATCTCTTGCCAGCCGAAACGTCTTTTAAGAGCATACAACGTGGAAATGCAGCTTTAAAGGCATAATAGTAATGAAAACGTCATGTATTCATGAAATTAACATGAAACTTGAAAGTCTGCTGTTGAGGGACAATGTTTTAAAGAAAATCAAGTAAACTGTGTATTTTTCAACAAAATCCACTTTTGGCCTCTTGCCAGAAGAAACGTCTTTTCAGAGCATACAACGTGGAAATGCAGCTTTAAGGCAGAAAAGTAATGAGAACATCATGTATTCATGAAATTAATTTGAAACTTGAGAGTCTGCTGTTCTGGGACAATTTTTTGAGGAAAATCAAGTAAACTGTGTATTTTTCAACAAAATCCACTTGGCCTCATGCCAGAAGAAACGTCTTTAAGAGCATACAACGGAAATAAGCTTTAAGGCAGAAAAGTGATGAGAACATCATGTATTCATGAAATTAACTTGAAGCATGAGAGTCTACTGTACTGTGACTTTTTTTTGAGGAAAATCAAGTAAACTGTGTATTTTTCAACAAAATCCACTTTTGGCCTCATGCCAGAAGAAACGTCTTTTAAGAGCATACAACGTGGAAATGCAGCTTTAAGGCAGAAAAGTGATGAGAACATCATGTATTCATGAAATTAACTTGAAGCATGAGAGTCTGCTGTACTGGGACAATGTTTTGAGGAAAATCAAGTAAACTGTGTATTTTTCAACAAAATCCACTTTTGGCCTCATTCCAGAAGAAAAGTCTTTTAAGAGCATACAACGTGGAAATGCAGCTTTAAGGAAGAAAAGTGATGAAAACATCAAGTATTCATGAAATTAATTTGAAACTTGAGAGTTTGCTGTTCTGGGACAATGTTTGAATACGGAAATGCAGCTTTAAGGAGAAAAGTGATGAAACATCAGTATTCTGAAATTAATGAACTTGAGTCTGCTGTTCTGGGACAATGTTTTGAGGAAAATCAAGTAAACTGTGTATTTTTCAACAAAATCCACTTTTGGCCTCTTCCCAGCCTAAACGTCTTTGAAGAGCATACAACGTGGAAATGCAGCTTTAAGAAAGAAAAGTGATGAGAACATCATTTATTCATGAAATCAACATGACATTTGAAAGTCTGCTGTACTGGGACTATTTTTTGAGGAAAATCAAGTAAACTGTGTATTTTTCAACAAAATCCACTTTTGTCCTCTTCCCAGCCGAAACGTCTTTCAAGTGCATACAACGTGGAAATAAAGCTTTAAGGCAGCAAAGTGATGAGAACATCATGTATTCATGAAATTAACTTGAAATTTGAGAGTCTGCTGTTCTGGGACAATGTTTTGAGGAATATCACGTGAACTGTATTTTTCAACAAAATCCACTTTTGGCCTTTTCCAAACCGAAACTTTTTTTCAGAGGATACAACGTGGAAATGCAGCTTTAAGGCAGAAAAGTGATGAGAACATCATGTATTCATGAAATTAACTTGAAGCATGACAGTCTGCTGTACTGGGACTTTTTTTGGAGGAAAATCAAGTAAACTGTGTATTTTTCAACAAAATCCACTTTTGGCCTCATGCCAGAAGAAAAGTCTTTTAAGAGCATACAACTTGGAAATGAAGCCTTAAGGCAGAAAAGTGATGAAACCATCAAGTATTCATGAAATCAACATGACACTTGAAAGTCTGCTGTTCTGGGAAAATGTTTTGAGGAAAATCAAGTAAACTGTATTTTTCAACAAAATCCACTTTTGGCCTCTTCCCAGCATAAACGTCTTTTAAGAGCATACAACGTGGAAATGCAGCTTTAAAGGCAGATAAGTGATGAAAACATCAAGTATTCATGAAATCAACATGACACTTGAAAGTCTGCTGTTCTGGGACAATGTTTTGAGGAAAATCAAGTAAATTGTGTATTTTTCAAACAAATCCACTTTTGGCCTCTTGCCAGCCGAAACGTCTTTTCAGACCATGAATACTGAAAATGCAGCTTTAAGGCAGAAAAGTGATGAGAACATCATGTATTCATGAAATTAACATGAAACGTGAGTGTCTGCTGTACTGGGATTATTTTTTGAGGAAAATCAAGTAAACTGTGTATTTTTCAACAAAATCCACTTTTGGCCTCATGCCAGCCTAAAGGTCTTTTAAGAGCATACCGTGTAAGTGAAGCTTTAAGGCAGAAAAGTGATGAAAACATCAAGTATTAATGAAATTAACATGACACTTGAGAGTCTGCTGTTCTGGGACAATGTTTTGAGGAAAATCGAGTAAACTGTGTATTTTTCACCAAAATCCACTTTTGATCTCATGCCAGCCGAAACGTCTTTTAAGAGCATACAACGTGGAAATGCAGCTTTAAAGGCAGAAAAGTGATGAAAACGTCACGTATTCATTAAATTAACTTGAAACTTTAGTCTGCTGTTCTGGGACAATGTTTTGAGGAAAATAAAGTAAACTGTGTATTTTTCAACAAAATCCACTTTTGGCCTCGACCCAGCCGAAATGTCTTTTCAGACCATAAATACTGAAAATGCAGCTTTAAGGAAGAAAAATGATGAGAACATCACGTATTCATGAAATTAACATGAAACTTGAGAGTCTGCTGTTGAGGGACAATGTTTTAAGGAAAATCAAGTAAACTGTGTATTTTTCAACAAAATCCAATTTTGGCCTCATGCCAGCCGAAACGTCTTTTAAGAGCATACAAAGTGGAAATGCAGCTTTAAGGCAGAAAAGTGATGAGAACATCATGTATTCATGAAATTAATTTGAACCTTGAGAGTCTGCTGTTCTGGGACAATGTTTTGAGGAAAATCAAGTAAATTGTGTATTTTTCAAACAAATCCACTTTTGGCCTCTTGCCAGCCGAAACGTCTTTTCAGACCATGAATACTGAAAATGCAGCTTTAAGGCAGAAAAGTTATGAGAACATCATGTATTCATGAAATTAACATGAAACGTGAGTGTCTGCTGTACTGGGATTATTTTTTGAGGAAAATCAAGTAAACTGTGTATTTTTCAACAAAATCCACTTTTGGCCTCATGCCAGCCTAAAGGTCTTTTAAGAGCATACAACGTGGAAATGCAGCTTTAAGGCAGAAAAGTAATGAAAACATCAAGTATTAATGAAATTAACATGACACTTGAGAGTCTGCTGTTCTGGGACAATGTTTTGAGGAAAATCGAGTAAACTGTGTATTTTTCACCAAAATCCACTTTTGATCTCTTGCCAGCCAAAACGTCTTTTAAGAGCATACAACGTGGAAATGCAGCTTTAAAGGCAGAAAAGTGATGAAAACGTCACGTATTCATTAAATTAACTTGAAACTTGAGTCTGCTGTTCTGGGACAATGTTTTGAGGAAAATAAAGTAAACTGTGTATTTTTCAACAAAATTCACTTTTGGCCTCGACCCAGCCGAAATGTCTTTTCAGACCATGAATACTGAAAATGCAGCTTTAAGGCAGAAAAATGATGAGAACATCATGTATTCATGAAATTAACATGAAACGTCAGAGTCTGCTGTTCTGGGACAATGTTTTGAGGAAAATCAAGTAAATTGTGTATTTTTCAAACAAATCCACTTTTGGCCTCTTGCCAGCCGAAACGTCTTTTCAGACCATGAATACTGAAAATGCAGCTTTAAGGCAGAAAAGTGATGAGAACATCATGTATTCATGAAATTAACATGAAAAGTGAGAGTCTGCTGTACTGGGATTATTTTTTGAGGAAAATCAAGTAAACTGTGTATTTTTCAACAAAATTCACTTTTGGCCTCATGCCAGCCTAAAGGTCTTTTAAGAGCATACAACGTGTAAATGAAGCTTTGAGGCAGAAAAATGATGAAAACATCAAGTATTAATGAAATTAACATGACACTTGAGAGTCTGCTGTTCTGGGACAATGTTTTGAGGAAAATCGAGTAAACTGTGTATTTTTCACCAAAATCCACTTTTGATCTCTTGCCAGCCGAAACGTCTTTTAAGAGCATACAACGTGGAAATGCAGCTTTAAAGGCAGAAAAGTGATGAAAACGTCACGTATTCATTAAATTAACTTGAAACTTGAGTCTGCTGTTCTGGGACAATGTTTTGAGGAAAATAAAGTAAACTGTGTATTTTTCAAACAAATCCACTTTTGGCCTCTTGCCAGCCGAAACGTCTTTTCAGACCATGAATACTGAAAATGCAGCTTTAAGGCAGAAAAATGATGAGAACATCACGTATTCATGAAATTAACATGAAACGTCAGAGTCTGCTGTTCTGGGACAATGTTTTGAGGAAAATCAAGTAAACTGTGTATTTTTCAACAAAATCCACTTTTGGCCTCTTCCCAGCCGAAACGTCTTTTAAGAGCATACAACGTGGAAACGCAGCTTTAAGGCAGAATAGTAATGAAAACGTCATGTATTCATGAAATTAACATGAAACTTGAGAGTCTGCTGTTCTGGGACAATGTTTTGAGGAAAATCAAGTAAACTGTGTATTTTTCAACAAAATCCACTTTTGGCCTCATGCCAGCCGAAACGTCTTTTAAGAGCATACAACGTGGAAATGCAGCTTTAAGGCAGAAAAGTGATGAGAACATCATGTATTCATGAAATTAACATGAAACGTCAGAGTCTGCTGTTCTGGGACAATGTTTTGAGGAAAATCAAGTAAACTGTGTATTTTTCAACAAAATCCACTTTTGGCCTCTTCCCAGCCGAAACGTCTTTTAAGAGCATACAACGTGGAAATGCAGCTTTAAGGCAGAAAAGTGATGAGAACATCATGTATTCATGAAATTAACATGAAACGTGAGAGTCTGCTGTACTGAGATTATTTTTTGAGGAAAATCAAGTAAACTGTGTATTTTTCAACAAAATCCACTTTTGGCCTCTTCCCAGCCGAAACGTCTTTCAAGTGCATACAACGTGGAAATGCAGCTTTAAGGCAGAAAAGTGATGAGAACATCATGTATTCATGAAATTAACATGAAACTTGAGAGTCTGCTGTTGAGGGACAATGTTTTGAGGAAAATCAAGTAAACTGTGTATTTTTCAACAAAATCCACTTTTGGCCTCATGCCAGCCTAAAGGTCTTTTAAGAGCATACAACTTGAAAATTAAGCTTTACGGCAGAAAAGTGATGAAAACATCAAGTATTCATGAAATCAACATGACACTTGAAAGTCTGCTGTTCTGGGACAATGTTTTGAGGAAAATAAAGTAAACTGTGTATTTTTCAACAAAATCCACTTTTGGCCTCGTCCCAGCCGAAATGTCTTTTCAGACCATGAATACTGAAAATGCAGCTTTAAGGCAGAAAAATGATGAGAAAATCATGTATTCATGAAATTAACATGAAACGTCAGAGTCTGCTGTTCTGGGACAATGTTTTGAGGAAAATCAAGTAAACTGTGTATTTTTCAACAAAATCCACTTTTGGCCTCTTCCCAGCCGAAACGTCTTTTAAGAGCATACAACGTGGAAATGCAGCTTTAAGGCAGAAAAGTGATGAAAACATAGAGTATTAATGAAATTAACATGACAATTGAGAGTCTGCTGTTCTGGGACAATGTTTTGAGGAAAATCGAGTAAACTGTGTATTTTTCACCAAAATCCACTTTTGATCTCTTGCCAGCCGAAACGTCTTTTAAGAGCATACAACGTGGAAATGCAGCTTTATAGGCAGAAAAGTGATGAAAATGTCACGTATTCATTAAATTAACTTGAAACTTGAGTCTGCTGTTCTGGGACAATGTTTTGAGGAAAATAAAGTAAACTGTGTATTTTTCAACAAAATTCACTTTTGGCCTCGACCCAGCCGAAATGTCTTTTCAGACCATGAATACTGAAAATGCAGCTTTAAGGCAGAAAAATGATGAGAACATCATGTATTCATGAAATTAACATGAAACGTCAGAGTCTGCTGTTCTGGGACAATGTTTTGAGGAAAATCAAGTAAACTGTGTATTTTTCAACAAAATCCACTTTTGGCCTCTTGCCAGCCGAAACGTCTTTTAAGAGCATACAACGTGGAAATGCAGCTTTAAGGCAGAAAAGTGATGAGAACATCATGTATTCATGAAATTAACATGAAAGTTGAGAGTCTGCTGTTCTGGGACAATGTTTTGAGGAAAATCAAGTAAACTGTGTATTTTTCAACAAAATCCACTTTTGGCCTCTTGCCAGCCGAAACGTCTTTTCAGACCATGAATACTGAAAATGCAGCTTTAAGGCAGAAAAGTTATGAGAACATCATGTATTCATGAAATTAACATGAAACGTGAGTGTCTGCTGTACTGGGATTATTTTTTGAGGAAAATCAAGTAAACTGTGTATTTTTCAACAAAATCCACTTTTGGCCTCATGCCAGCCGAAACGTCTTTTAAGAGCATACAACGTGGAAATGCAGCTTTAAGGCAGAAAAGTGATGAAAACATCATGTATTCATGAAATTAACTTGAAACTTGAGAGTCTGCTGTTCTGGGACAATGTTTTGAGGAAAATCAAGTAAACTGTGTATTTTTCAACAAAATCCACTTTTGGCCCTTGCCAGCCGAAACGTCTTTTCAGACCATGAATACTGAAAATGCAGCTTTAAGGCAGAAAAGTGATGAGAACATCATGTATTCATGAAATTAACATGAAACTTGAGAGTCTGCTGTTCTGGGACAATGTTTTGAGGAAAATCAAGTAAACTGTGTATTTTTCAACAAAATCCACTTTTGGCCTCTTCCCAGCCGAAACGTCTTTTAAGAGCATACAACGTGGAAATGCAGCTTTAAGGCAGAAAAGTGATGAGAACATCATGTATTCATGAAATTAACATGAAACGTGAGAGTCTGCTGTACTGAGATTATTTTTTGAGGAAAATCAAGTAAACTGTGTATTTTTCAACAAAATCCACTTTTGGCCTCTTCCCAGCCGAAACGTCTTTTAAGAGCATACAACGTGGAAATGCAGCTTTAAGGCAGAAAAGTGATGAGAACATCATGTATTCATGAAATTAACATGAAAGTTGAGAGTCTGCTGTTCTGGGACAATGTTTTGAGGAAAATCAAGTAAATTGTGTATTTTTCAAACAAATCCACTTTTGGCCTCTTGCCAGCCGAAACGTCTTTTAAGAGCATACAACGTGGAAACGCAGCTTTAAGGCAGAATAGTAATGAAAACGTCATGTATTCATGAAATTAACATGAAACTTGAGAGTCTGCTGTTGAGGGACAATGTTTTAAGGAAAATCAAGTAAACTGTGTATTTTTCAACAAAATCCACTTTTGGCCTCATGCCAGCCTAAAGGTCTTTTAAGAGCATACAACGTGTAAATGAAGCTTTAAGGCAGAAATGTGATGAAAACATCAAGTATTAATGAAATTAACATGACACTTGAGAGTCTGCTGTTCTGGGACAATGTTTTGAGGAAAATCGAGTAAACTGTGTATTTTTCAACAAAATCCACTTTTGGCCTCTTGCCAGCCGAAACGTCTTTTAAGAGCATACAACGTGGAAATGCAGCTTTAAGGCAGAAAAGTGATGAGAACATCATGTATTCATGAAATTAATTTGAACCTTGAGAGTCTGCTGTTCTGGGACAATGTTTTGAGGAAAATCAAGTAAATTGTGTATTTTTCAAACAAATCCACTTTTGGCCTCTTGCCAGCCGAAACGTCTTTTCAGACCATGAATACTGAAAATGCAGCTTTAAGGCAGAAAAATGATGAGAACGTCATGTATTCATGACATTAACATGAAACGTGAGAGTCTGCTGTACTGGGACTATTTTTTGAGAAAAATCAAGTAAACTGTGTATTTTTCAACAAAATCCACTTTTGGCCTCTTCCCAGCCGAAACGTCTTTCAAGTGCATACAACGTGGAAATGCAGCTTTAAGGCAGAAAAGTGATGAGAACATCATGTATTCATGAAATTAACATGAAACTTGAGAGTCTGCTGTTGAGGGACAATGTTTTGAGGAAAATCAAGTAAACTGTGTATTTTTCAACAAAATCCACTTTTGGCCTCATGCCAGCCTAAAGGTCTTTTAAGAGCATACAACTTGAAAATTAAGCTTTACGGCAGAAAAGTGATGAAAACATCAAGTATTCATGAAATCAACATGACACTTGAAAGTCTGCTGTACTGGGGCTATTTTTTGAGGAAAATATATTAAACTGTGTATTTTTCAACAAAATCCACTTTTGGCCTCATGCCAGCCGAAACGTCTTTTAAGAGCATACAACGTGGAAATGCAGCTTTAAGGCAGAAAAGTGATGAAAACGTCATGTATTCATGAAATTAACATGAAAGTTGAGAGTCTGCTGTTCTGGGACAAAGTTTTGAGGAAAATCAAGTAAATTGTGTATTTTTCAAACAAATCCACTTTTGGCCTCTTGCCAGCCGAAACGTCTTTTCAGACCATGAATACTGAAAATGCAGCTTTAAGGCAGAAAAGTGATGAGAACATCATGTATTCATGAAATTAACATGAAACGTGAGAGTCTGCTGTACTGGGATTATTTTTTGAGGAAAATCAAGTAAACTGTGTATTTTTCAACAAAATCCACTTTTGGCCTCATGCCAGCCTAAAGTTCTTTTCAGAGCATACAACGTGGAAATGCAGCTTTAAGGCAGAAAAGTGATGAGAACATCATTTATTCATGAAATTAAATTGAAACTTGAGTCTGCTGTTCTGGGACAATGTTTTGAGGAAAATAAAGTAAACTGTGTATTTTTCAACAAAATCCACTTTTGGCCTCTTGCCAGCTGAAACGTCTTTTAAGAGCATACAACGTGGAAATGCAGCTTTAAGCTTTAATTTTTTATGGTCTCAAAAGGTTGAGACCATAAAAAATGAAAATGCATGGTAGAAAAGTGATGGAAACATCATTTATTCATGTATATAACATGAACCTTGAAAGTCTGCTACTCTGGGAGATGTTACAGAGGAATATCAAATAAACTGTTTATTTTTCAACAAAATCCACTTTTGGCCTCATGCCAGCCTAAAGGTCTTTTAAGAGCATACAACGTGTAAATGAAGCTTTGAGGCAGAAAAATGATGAAAACATCAAGTATTAATGAAATTAACATGACACTTGAGAGTCTGCTGTTCTGGGACAATGTTTTGAGGAAAATCGAGTAAACTGTGTATTTTTCACCAAAATCCACTTTTGATCTCTTGCCAGCCGAAACGTCTTTTAAGAGCATACAACGTGGAAATGCAGCTTTAAAGGCAGAAAAGTGATGAAAACGTCACGTATTCATTAAATTAACTTGAAACTTGAGTCTGCTGTTCTGGGACAATGTTTTGAGGAAAATAAAGTAAACTGTGTATTTTTCAACAAAATCCACTTTTGGCCTCGACCCAGCCGAAATGTCTTTTCAGACCATGAATACTGAAAATGCAGCTTTAAGGCAGAAAAGTGATGAGAACATCATGTATTCATGAAATTAACATGAAACTTGAGAGTCTGCTGTTGAGGGACAATGTTTTGAGGAAAATCAAGTAAACTGTGTATTTTTCAACAAAATTCACTTTTGGACTCGACCCAGCCGAAATGTCTTTTCAGACCATGAATACTGAAAATGCAGCTTTAAGGCAGAAAAGTGATGAGAACATCAAGTATTCATGAAATCAACATGACACTTGAAAGTCTGCTGTACTGGGGCTATTTTTTGAGGAAAATATATTAAACTGTGTATTTTTCAACAAAATCCACTTTTGGCCTCATGCCAGCCGAAACGTCTTTTAAGAGCATACAACGTGGAAATGCAGCTTTAAGGCAGAAAAGTGATGAAAACGTCATGTATTCATGAAATTAACATGAAACTTGAGAGTCTGCTGTTGAGGGACAATGTTTTAATGAAAATCAAGTAAACTGTGTATTTTTCAAACAAATCCACTTTTGGCCTCTTGCCAGCCGAAACGTCTTTTCAGACCATGAATACTGAAAATGCAGCTTTAAGGCAGAAAAGTGATGAGAACATCATGTATTCATGAAATTAACATGAAACGTGAGTGTCTGCTGTACTGGGATTATTTTTTGAGGAAAATCAAGTAAACTGTGTATTTTTCAACAAAATCCACTTTTGGCCTCATGCCAGCCTAAAGGTCTTTAAAAGAGCATACAACGTGTAAATGAAGCTTTAAGGCAGAAAAGTGATGAAAACATCAAGTATTAATGAAATTAACATGACACTTGAGAGTCTGCTGTTCTGGGACAATGTTTTGAGGAAAATCGAGTAAACTGTGTATTTTTCAACAAAATCCACTTTTGATCTCTTGCCAGCCGAAACGTCTTTTAAGAGCATACAACGTGGAAATGCAGCTTTAAAGGCAGAAAAGTGATGAAAACGTCACGTATTCATTAAATTAACTTGAAACTTGAGTCTGCTGTTCTGGGACAATGTTTTGAGGAAAATAAAGTAAACTGTGTATTTTTCAACAAAATCCACTTTTGGCCTCGACCCAGCCGAAATGTCTTTTCAGACCATGAATACTGAAAATGCAGCTTTAAGGCAGAAAAATGATGAGAACATCATGTATTCATGAAATTAACATGAAACGTGAGAGTCTGCTGTACTGGGATTATTTTTTGAGGAAAATCAAGTAAACTGTGTATTTTTCAACAAAATCCACTTTTGGCCTCATGCCAGCCTAAAGTTCTTTTAAGAGCATACAACGTGGAAATGCAGCTTTAAGGCAGAAAAGTGATGAGAACATCATTTATTCATGAAATTAACTTGAAACTTGAGTCTGCTGTTCTGGGACAATGTTTTGAGGAAAATAAAGTAAACTGTGTATTTTTCAACAAAATCCACTTTTGGCCTCTTGCCAGCCGAAACGTCTTTTAAGAGCATACAACGTGGAAATGCAGCTTTAAGCTTTAATTTTTTATGGTCTCAAAAGGTTGAGACCATAAAAAATGAAAATGCAGCTGCATGGTAGAAAAGTGATGGAAACATCATTTATTCATGTATATAACATGAACCTTGAAAGTCTGCTACTCTGGGAGATGTTACAGAGGAATATCAAATAAACTGTTTATTTTTCAACAAAATCAACTTTTGGCCTCATGCCAGGCTAAAGGTCTTTTAAGAGCATACAACGTGTAAATGAAGCTTTGAGGCAGAAAAATGATGAAAACATCAAGTATTAATGAAATTAACATGACACTTGAGAGTCTGCTGTTCTGGGACAATGTTTTGAGGAAAATCGAGTAAACTGTGTATTTTTCACCAAAATCCACTTTTGATCTCTTGCCAGCCGAAACGTCTTTTAAGAGCATACAACGTGGAAATGCAGCTTTAAAGGCAGAAAAGTGATGAAAACGTCATGTATTCATGAAATTAACATGAAACTTGAGAGTCTGCTGTTCTGGGACAATGTTTTGAGGAAAATCAAGTAAACTGTGTATTTTTCAACAAAATTCACTTTTGGCCTCATGCCAGCCGAAACGTCTTTTCAGAGCATAAATACTGAAAATGCAGCTTTAAGGCAGAAAAGTGATGAGAACATCATGTATTCATGAAATTAACATGAAACTTGAGAGTCTGCTGTTCTGGGACAATGTTTTGAGGAAAATCAAGTAAACTGTGTATTTTTCAACAAAATCCACTTTTGGCCTCTTGCCAGCCGAAACGTCTTTTCAGACCATGAATCCTGAAAATGCAGCTTTAAGGCAGAAAAATGATGAGAACGTCATGTATTCATGAAATTAACATGAAACGTGAGAGTCTGCTGTTCTGGGACAATGTTTTGAGGAAAATCAAGTAAACTGTGTATTTTTCAACAAAATCCACTTTTGGCCTCATGCCAGCCTAAAGGTCTTTTAAGAGCATACAACGTGAAAATGAAGCTTTAAGGCAGAAAAGTGATGAAAACATCAAGTATTCATGAAATCAACATGACACTTGAAAGTCTGCTGTACTGGGGCTATTTTTTGAGGAAAATATATTAAACTGTGTATTTTTCAACAAAATCCACTTTTGGCCTCATGCCAGCCGAAACGTCTTTTAAGAGCATACAACGTGGAAATGCAGCTTTAAGGCAGAAAAGTGATGAAAACGTCATGTATTCATGAAATTAACATGAAAGTTGAGAGTCTGCTGTTCTGGGACAATGTTTTGAGGAAAATCAAGTAAATTGTGTATTTTTCAAACAAATCCACTTTTGGCCTCTTGCCAGCCGAAACGTCTTTTAAGAGCATACAACGTTGAAATGCAGCTTTAAGCTTTAATTTTTTATGGTCTCAAAAGGTTGAGACCATAAAAAATGAAAATGCAGCTGCATGGTAGAAAAGTGATGGAAACATCATTTATTCATGTATATAACATGAACCTTGAAAGTCTGCTACTCTGGGAGATGTTACAGAGGAATATCAAATAAACTGTTTATTTTTCAACAAAATCCACTTTTGGCCTCATGCCAGGCTAAAGGTCTTTTAAGAGCATACAACGTGTAAATGAAGCTTTGAGGCAGAAAAATGATGAAAACATCAAGTATTAAAGAAATTAACATGAAACGTCAGAGTCTGCTGTTCTGGGACAATGTTTTGAGGAAAATCAAGTAAACTGTGTATTTTTCAACAAAATCCACTTTTGGCCTCTTCCCAGCCGAAACGTCTTTCAAGAGCATACAACGTGGAAATGCAGCTTTAAGGCAGAAAAGTGATGAGAACATCATGTATTCATGAAATTAACATGAAAGTTGAGAGTCTGCTGTTCTGGGACAATGTTTTGAGGAAAATCAAGTAAATTGTGTATTTTTCAAACAAATCCACTTTTGGCCTCTTGCCAGCCGAAACGTCTTTTCAGACCATGAATACTGAAAATGCAGCTTTAAGGCAGAAAAGTGATGAGAACATCATTTATTCATGAAATTAACTTGAAACTTGAGTCTGCTATTCTGGGACAATGTTTTGAGGAAAATCAAGTAAACTGTGTATTTTTCAACAAAATCCACTTTTGGCCTCTTGCCAGCCGAAACGTCTTTTAAGAGCATACAACGTGGAAATGCAGCTTTAAGCTTTAATTGTTTATGGTCTCAAAAGGTTGAGACCATAAAAAATGAAAGTCTGCTTTTCTGGGAGACGTTATAGAGGAATATCAAGTAAACTGTGTATTTTGCAACAAAATCCACTTTAGGTCAGTTCTCAGGCTGAAAAGCCTTTTGAGACCATAAAAACTGAAAATTCATTTTTAAGGTAGAAAGGTGATTCAAACATCATGTATTCAATAATTTAACATGGAGCTCGAAAGTCTGCTCTTCTGGGAGACGTTATAGAGGAATATCAAGTAAACTGTGTATTTTACAACAAAATCCACTTTTGTCCTGTTCGCTGGCTGAAATGCCTTTTGAGACCATAAAAAAATGAAATTGCAGCTGCATGGTAGAAAAGTGATGGAAACATTATGTATTCATGTATATAACATGGACCTTGAAAGTTTGCTATTCTGGGAGACGTTATAGAGGAATATCAAGTAAACTGTGTATTTTGCAACAAAATCCACTTTTGGCCAGTTCGCAGGCTGAAACGCCTTTTGAGACCATAAAAACTGAAAATTAATTTTTAAGGTAGAAAGGTGATGCAAACATCAAATATTCATGTACATAACATGATCCTTAAAAGTCTGCTATTCTGGGAGACGTTATAGAGGAATATCATGTAAACTGTGTATTTTGCAACAAAATCCACTTTTGGCCAGTTCGCAGGCTGAAAAGCCTTTTGAGACCATAAAAACTGAAAATTCATTTCTAAGGTAGAAAGGTGATGCAAACATCAAATATTCATGTACATAACATGAACCTTGAAAGTATGCTATTCTGGGAGACGTTATAGAGGAATATCAAGTAAACTGTGTATTTTACAACAAAATCCACTTTTGGCCTCTTCGCAGGCTGAAACGCCTTTTGAGACCATAAAAACTGAAAATTCATTTCTAAGGTAGAAAGGTGATGCAAACATCAAATATTCATGTACATAACATGAACCTTAGAAGTCTTTTATTCTGGGAGACGTTATAGAGGAATATCAAGTAAACTGTGTATTTTGCAACAAAATCCACTTTTGGTCAGTTCTCAGGCTGAAAAGCCTTTTGAGACCATAAAAACTGAAAATTCATTTCTAAGGTAGAAAGGTGATGCAAACATCAAATATTCATGTACATAACATGAACCTTATAAGTCTTTTATTCTGGGAGACGTTATAGAGGAATATCAAGTAAACTGTGTATTTTGCAACAAAATCCACTTTAGGTCAGTTCTCAGGCTGAAAAGCCTTTTGAGACCATAAAAACTGAAAATTCATTTTTAAGGTAGAAAGGTGATTCAAACATCATGTATTCAATAATTTAACATGGAGCTCGAAAGTCTGCTCTTCTGGGAGACGTTATAGAGGAATATCAAGTAAACTGTGTATTTTACAACAAAATCCACTTTTGTCCTATTCGCTGGCTGAAATGCCTTTTGAGACCATAAAAAAATGAAATTGCAGCTGCATGGTAGAAAAGTGATGGAAACATTATGTATTCATGTATATAACATGGACCTTGAAAGTTTGCTATTCTGGGAGACGTTATAGAGGAATATCAAGTAAACTGTGTATTTTGCAACAAAATCCACTTTTGGCCAGTTCGCAGGCTGAAACGCCTTTTGAGACCATAAAAACTGAAAATTAATTTTTAAGGTAGAAAGGTGATGCAAACATCATGTATTCAATGATATAACATGGAACTCGAAAGTCAGCTATTCTGGGAGACGTTATAGAGGAATATCAAGTAAACTGTATATTTTAGAACAAAATCCACTTTTGGTCAGTTCGCAGGCTGAAAAGCCTTTTGAGACCATAAAAACTGAAAATTCATTTTTAAGGTAGAAAGGTGATGCAAACATCAAATATTCATGTACATAACATGATCCTTAAAAGTCTGCTATTCTGGGAGACGTTATAGAGGAATATCATGTAAACTGTGTATTTTGCAACAAAATCCACTTTTGGCCAGTTCGCAGGCTGAAAAGCCTTTTGAGACCATAAAAACTGAAAATTCATTTCTAAGGTAGAAAGGTGATGCAAACATCAAATATTCATGTACATAACATGAACCTTGAAAGTATGCTATTCTGGGAGACGTTATAGAGGAATATCAAGTAAACTGTGTATTTTACAACAAAATCCACTTTTGGCCTCTTCGCAGGCTGAAACGCCTTTTGAGACCATAAAAACTGAAAATTCATTTCTAAGGTAGAAAGGTGATGCAAACATCAAATATTCATGTACATAACATGAACCTTATAAGTCTGTTATTCTGCGAGACGTTATAGAGGAATATCAAGTAAACTGTGTATTTTGCAACAAAATCCACTTTTGGTCAGTTCTCAGGCTGAAAAGCCTTTTGAGACCATAAAAACTGAAAATTCATTTTTAAGGTGGAAAGGTGATGCAAACATCAAATATTCATGTACATAACATGAACCTTAAAAGTCTGCTATTCTGGGAGACGTTATAGAGGAATATCATGTAAACTGTGTATTTTGCAAGAAAATCCACTTTTGGCCAGTTCGCAGGCTGAAACGCCTTTTGAGACCATAAAAACTGAAAATTCATTTCTAAGGTAGAAAGGTGATGCAAACATCAAATATTCATGTACATAACATGAACCTTAAAAGTCTGCTATTCTGGGAGACGTTATAGAGGAATATCATGTAAACTGTGTATTTTGCAAGAAAATCCACTTTTGGCCAGTTCGCAGGCTGAAACGCCTTTTGAGACCATAAAAACTGAAAATTCATTTCTAAGGTAGAAAGGTGATGCAAACATCAAATATTCATGTACATAACATGAACCTTAAAAGTCTGCTTTTCTGGGAGACGTTATAGAGGAATATCAAGTAAACTGTGTATTTTACAACAAAATCCACTTTTGGCCTCTTCGCAGGCTGAAACGCCTTTTGAGACCATAAAAACTGAAAATTCATTTCTAAGGTAGAAAGGTGATGCAAACATCAAATATTCATGTACATAACATGAACCTTATAAGTCTTTTATTCTGGGAGACGTTATAGAGGAATATCATGTAAACTGTGTATTTTGCAAGAAAATCCACTTTTGGCCAGTTCGCAGGCTGAAACGCCTTTTGAGACCATAAAAACTGAAAATTCATTTCTAAGGTAGAAAGGTGATGCAAACATCAAATATTCATGTACATAACATGAACCTTAAAAGTCTGCTTTTCTGGGAGACGTTATAGAGGAATATCAAGTAAACTGTGTATTTTACAACAAAATCCACTTTTGGCCTCTTCGCAGGCTGAAACGCCTTTTGAGACCATAAAAACTGAAAATTCATTTCTAAGGTAGAAAGGTGATGCAAACATCAAATATTCATGTACATAACATGAACCTTATAAGTATTTTATTCTGGGAGACGTTATAGAGGAATATCAACTAAACTGTGTATTTTGCAACAAAATCCACTTTAGGTCAGTTCTCAGGCTGAAAAGCCTTTTGAGACCATAAAAACTGAAAATTCATTTCTAAGGTAGAAAGGTGATGCAAACATCAAATATTCATGTACATAACTTGAACCTTGAAAGTATGCTATTCTGGGAGACGTTATAGAGGAATATCAAGTAAACTGTGTATTTTGCAACAAAATCCACTTTTGGCCAGTTTGCAGGCTGAAACGCCTTTTGAGACCATAAAAACTGAAAATTCATTTGTAAGGTAGAAAGGTGATGCAAACATCAAATATTCACGTACATAACATGAACCTTGAAAGTATGCTATTCTGGGAGACGTTATAGAGGAATATCAAGTAAACTGTGTATTTTAAAACAAAATCCACTTTTGGCCTCTTCGCAGGCTGAAACGCCTTTTGAGACCATAAAAAAATGAAATTGCAGCTGCATGGTAGAAAAGTGATGGAAACATCATGTATTAATGTAGATAACATGAACCTTGAAAGTTCGCTATTCTGGGAGACGTTATAGAGGAATATCAAGTAAACTGTGTATTATGCAACAAAATCCACTTTTGGGCAGTTCGCAAGCTGAAACGCCTTTTGAGACCATAAAAACTGAAAATTCATTTCTAAGGTAGAAAGGTGATGCAAACATCAAATATTCATGTACATAACATGAACCTTAAAAGTCTGCTATTCTGGGAGACGTTATAGAGGAATATCATGTAAACTGTGTATTTTGCAACAAAATCCACTTTTGGCCAGTTCGCAGGCTGAAAAGCCTTTTGAGACCATAAAAAAATGAAATTGCAGCTGCATGGTAGAAAAGTGATGGAAACATCATGTATTAATGTAGATAACATGAACCTTGAAAGTTCGCTATTCTGGGAGACGTTATAGAGGAATATCAAGTAAACTGTGTATTATGCAACAAAATCCACTTTTGGGCAGTTCGCAAGCTGAAACGCCTTTTGAGATCATAAAAAAATGAAATTGCAGCTGCATGGTAGAAAAGTGATGGAAACATCATTTATTCATGTATATAACATGAACCTTGAAAGTTTGCTATTCTGGGAGACGTTATACAGGAATATCAAGTAAACTGTGTATTTTACAACAAAATCCACTTTTGGCCTCTTCCCAGGCTGAAACGCCTTTAGAGACCATAAAAAATGAAACTGCAGCTGCATGGTAGAAAAGTGATGGAAACATCATGTATTTATGAAATTAATTTGAAACTTGAGAGTCTGCTGTTCTGGGACAATGTTTTGAGGAAAATAAAGTAAACTGTGTATTTTTCAACAAAATTCACTTTTGGCCTCGACCCAGCCGAAATGTCTTTTCAGACCATGAAACTGAAAATGCAGCTTTAAGGCAGAAAAATGATGAGAACATCATGTATTCATGAAATTAACATGAAACGTCAGTCTGCTGTTCTGGGACAATGTTTTGAGGAAAATCAAGTAAACTGTGTATTTTTCAACAAAATCCACTTTTGGCCTCATGCCAGCCGAAACGTCTTTTAAGAGCATAAATACTGAAAATGCAGCTTTAAGGCAGAAAAGTGATGAGAACATCATGTATTCATGAAATTAACATGAAAGTTGAGAGTCTGCTGTTCTGGGACAATGTTTTGAGGAAAATCGAGTAAATTGTGTATTTTTCAAAAAAATCCACTTTTGGCCTCTTGCCAGCCGAAACGTCTTTTCAGACCATGAAACTGAAAATGCAGCTTTAAGGCAGAAAAGTGATGAGAACATCATGTATTCATGAAATTAACATGAAACGTGAGAGTCTGCTGTACTGGGATTATTTTTTGAGGAAAATCAAGTAAACTGTGTATTTTTCAACAAAATCCACTTTTGGCCTCATGCCAGCAGAAAGGTCTTTTAAGAGCATACAACGTGGAAATGCAGCTTTAAGGCAGAAAAGTGATGAGAACATCATGTATTCATGAAATTAACATGAAACTTGAGAGTCTGCTGTTCTGGGATTATTTTTTGAGGAAAATCAAGTAAACTGTGTATTTTTCAACAAAATATGCCAGCCTAAAGGTCTTTTAAGAGCATACAACGTGGAAATGCAGCTTTAAGGCAGAAAAGTGATGAGAACATCATTTATTCATGAAATTAACTTGAAACTTGAGAGTCTGCTGTTCTGGGACAATGTTTTGAGGAAAATCAAGTAAACTGTGTATTTTTCAACAAAATCCACTTTTGGCCTCTTCCAGCCGAAACGTCTTTTAAGAGCATACAACTGAAAATGCAGCTTTAAGGCAGAAAAGTGATGAGAACATCATGTATTCATGAAATTAACATGAAACTTGAGAGTCTGCTGTTCTGGGACAATGTTTTGAGGAAAATCAAGTAAATTGTATTTTTCAAACAAATCCACTTTTGGCCTCTTGCCAGCCGAAGCCTTTTCAGACCATGAATACTGAAAATGCAGCTTTAAGGGAGAACATCATGTATTCATGAAATTAACATGAAACGTGAGAGTCTGCTGTACTGGGATTATTTTTTGAGGAAAATCAGTAGTAAACTGTGTATTTTCAATCCACTTTTGGCCTCATGCCAGCTAAAGGTCTTTTAAGAGCATACAACGTGGAAATGCAGCTTTAGGCAGAAAAGTGATGAGAAACATGTATTCATGAAATTAACATGACACTTGAGAGTCTGCTGTTCTGGACAATGTTTTGAGGAAAATCAAATTGTGTATTTTTCAAACAAATCCACTTTTGGCCTCTTGCCAGCGAAACGTCTTTTCAGACCATGAATACTGAAAATGCAGCTTTAAGGCAGAAAAGTGATGAGAACATCATGTATTCATGAAATTAACATGAAACGTGAGAGTCTGCTGTACTGGGATTATTTTTTGAGGAAAATCAAGTAAACTGTGTATTTTTCAACAAAATCCACTTTTGGCCTCATGCCAGCCTAAAGTTCTTTTAAGAGCATACAACGTGGAAATGCAGCTTTAAGGCAGAAAAGTGATGAGAACATCATTTATTCATGAAATTAACTTGAAACTTGAGTCTGCTGTTCTGGGACAATGTTTTGAGGAAAATAAAGTAAACTGTGTATTTTTCAACAAAATCCACTTTTGGCCTCTTGCCAGCCGAAACGTCTTTTAAGAGCATACAACGTGGAAATGCATCTTTAAGCTTTAATTTTTTATGGTCTCAAAAGGTTGAGACCATAAAAAATGAAAATGCAGCTGCATGGTAGAAAAGTGATGGAAACATCATTTATTCATGTATATAACATGAACCTTGAAAGTCTGCTACTCTGGGAGATGTTACAGAGGAATATCAAATAAACTGTTTATTTTTCAACAAAATCCACTTTTGGCCTAATGCCAGCCTAAAGGTCTTTTAAGAGCATACAACGTGTAAATGAAGCTTTGAGGCAGAAAAATGATGAAAACATCAAGTATTAATGAAATTAACATGACACTTGAGAGTCTGCTGTTCTGGGACAATGTTTTGAGGAAAATCGAGTAAACTGTGTATTTTTCACCAAAATCCACTTTTGATCTCTTGCCAGCCGAAACATCTTTTAAGAGCATACAACGTGGAAATGCAGCTTTAAAGGCAGAAAAGTGATGAAAACGTCACGTATTCATTAAATTAACTTGAAACTTGAGTCTGCTGTTCTGGGACAATGTTTTGAGGAAAATAAAGTAAACTGTGTATTTTTCAACAAAATTCACTTTGGGCCTCGACCCAGCCGAAATGTCTTTTCAGACCATGAATACTGAAAATGCAGCTTTAAGGCAGAAAAATGATGAGAACATCATGTATTCATGAAATTAACATGAAACGTCAGAGTCTGCTGTTCTGGGACAATGTTTTGAGGAAAATCAAGTAAACTGTGTATTTTTCAACAAAATCCACTTTTGGCCTCTTGCCAGCCGAAACGTCTTTTAAGATCATACAACGTTGAAATGCAGCTTTAAGGCAGAAAAGTAATTAGAACATAATGTTTTCATGAAATTAACATGAAAGTTGAGAGTCTGCTTTTCAGGGACATTTCTTTTGAGGAAAATCAAGTAAACTGTGTATTTTTCAACAAAATCCACTTTTGGCCTCATGCCAGCCTAAAGGTCTTTTAAGAGCATACAACATGTAAATGAAGCTTTAAGGCAGAAAAGTGATGAAAACATCAAGTATTAATGAAATTAACATGACACTTGAGAGTATGCTGTTCTGGGACAATGTTTTGAGGAAAATCGAGTAAACTGTGTATTTTTCACCAAAATCCACTTTTGATCTCTTGCCAGCCGAAACGTCTTTGAAGAGCATACAACGTGGAAATGCAGCTTTAAAGGCAGAACAGTGATGAAAACGTCACGTATTCATTAAATTAACTTGAAACTTGAGTCTGCTGTTCTGGGACAATGTTTTGAGTAAAATAAAGTAAACTGTGTATTTTTGAACAAAATCCACTTTTGGCCTCGACCCAGGCGAAATGTCTTTTCAGACCATAAATACTGAAAATGCAGCTTTAAGGCAGAAAAATGATGAGAACATCACGTATTCATGAAATTAACATGAAACGTCAGAGTCTGCTGTTCTGGGACAATGTTTTGAGGAAAATCAAGTAAACTGTGTATTTTTCAACAAAATCCACTTTTGGCCTCTTCCCAGCCGAAACGTCTTTTAAGAGCATACAACGCGGAAACGCAGCTTTAAGGCAGAATAGTAATGAAAACGTCATGTATTCATGAAATTAACATGAAACTTGAGAGTATGCTGTT
>JACSYO010001612.1:0-20537 GCA_016806645.1 Ophiodon elongatus | reverse complement strand
AGGCGCTACTCCTTCGTATTGAAAGGAGTCAGCTGAGGTGGTTCGGGCATCTGATCAGGATGCCTCCTGGACGCCTCCCGTTAGAGGTTTTCCAGGCACACCCAACTGGTAGGAGGCCCCGGGGAAGACCCAGGACACGCTGGAGGGATCATATCTCCCAGCTGGCCTGGGAACGCCTCGGGATCCCCCAGAACGAGCTGGAACGTGTTGCGGGTTAGAGGGAAGCCTGGGTCGGCCTGCTAGGCTGCTGCCACCGCGACCCGACCCCGGATAAGAGGATGAAAATGGATGGATGGATGGATTATGTTCAAGGGTTGCATCAGATGGTGGAAGTAGTTTTAAAGTGGTTAACCGTTATATACACACACAGGTCTCACTGATGGGAGTGATGTCACCCAGACCGACATACTGTGGAAAAACAAAGGCGACAATGCAACGATAACCTGCAGACACACCAAGGGTGCCGTCTACCAACAGATGTACTGGTACAGACAGCTGCCAGGGGAGGGAATGAAACTAATCGTGTTCACTATTGCAGACACTGAACCCGACTTTGAACTCGACTTTAGATCGGGGAGATTTTCAGCCACCAAGCCTGACGCTGAGAGCGGTACGTTCACAGTGAAGAACCTGCAACCAGGAGATAAAGGCTCGTACTTCTGTGCCGTGAGCAAACACAGTGATGCAGATTCACGTGAAGGCTGAGCAAAGCTGGAAAGAGGCAGTCTTACCAATGTCGGTCTTTCTTCTGATTAAGATCAGAGATCATGATGGGAGGTCCCTTGTCCAGAGCAATGTCTTTAACCTCCCACCTCCCATTATAAAAAGAAAGTCATCATGTCTGCTTCTCATGTTAACAGGATCACGACCATGACTCCAGTTCTCATCACATTTGTAGTCTCGTCTCTGTGGCTCCAAGGTACAAGGACACAAATTGACATGTTTGTACCGTTTATTGTGATGTAATAATGTGATGCATAAAGTAAATTACTGTTAGCATTTAGAAAACAATCCAGAACAAGGAAATAATGACTGTGTTAAAATATTAACATTTTACACCTTGTAAATCAACAAAATATGTAACCTTTTTTAAATGAACAGAACTTTTCTCCACACAGGTCACTGCCAGGATGTGACCCAACACCCTGAAATCAATTGGAGTTATGTTTCCAACTCGGCAGAGATGAACTGCAGCCACAACAAAGATGTCAGTCACAGCCAGATGTACTGGTACAGACAGCGTCCTGGGGAGACCATGACCCTGGTGGTCTACACAGTTTCTGGTGGAGAGCCCGACTATGGGAAGCCCCCTCAAACCAAATACTCAGCCGTCAAAGAAAACTATGCGAGCGGGGCTCTGACTGTGAAAGACTTGAAGCTCGAGGACAGCGGTGTGTATTTCTGTGCCGTCGGCAAACACAGTGATGCAGATTCACCCACTAGCTGAACAAAAACCCAGAGCGCTGTAAACACAACTGTCACAATGATCTCGTGCGCTGTAGGGGGACCTCGAGGACCACGAATACTCCCCGTGACACTTTGATTCACCACGTGGATTCTTAATAAAGCAGCTATCAGGATCAGAGAGACTGTAGAGACACTCCCACCTGCAACTCTTCACGTCTCTGTCACCACACCGACAGACACATGAGCCTCTGACTTCCACAACATGGACGTTATAATACGTGGACTCATCACATTCTTTATATCTCTATTCTGGATGAAAGGTGAATTATGAACTCTTTGCTTTACATTGTTTATCTCTTATTTATAATAAAGGATTATGTTAAGTGGGGAAGCAGTGCCTACCGCAAGCGAAGGAGTTCAAGTATCTCGGGGTCTTGTTCACGAGTGAGGGTAAGATGGAGCGGGAGATCGACCGACGGATCGGTGCGGCTGCAGCAGTAAAACAGGCGCTGCACCGGACCGTCTTGGTGAAGAGGAGCTGAGCCGGAAGGCAAAGCTCTCAATTTACCGGGCGGTCTACGTTCCGACCCTCACCTATGGTCACGAACTCTGGGTCGTGACCGAAAGAACGAGGTCTCGGATACAAGCGGCCGAAATGAGTTTTCTCCGTAGGGTGGCCGGGCTCAGCCTTAGAGATAGGGTAAGGAGCTCGGACATCAGGAGGGAACTTGGAGTTGAGGCGCTACTCCTTCGTATCGAAAGGAGTCAGCTGAGGTGGTTCGGGCATCTAATCAGGATGCCTCCTGGACGCCTCCCGTTAGAGGTTTTCCAGGCACGCCCAACTGGTAGGAGGCCCCGGGGAAGACCCAGGACACGCTGGAGGGATCATATCTCCCAGCTGGCCTGGGAACGCCTCGGGATCCCCCAGAACGAGCTGGAACGTGTTGCGGGTGAGAGGGAAGCCTGGGTCGGCCTGCTAGGCTGCTGCCACCGCGACCCGACCCCGGATAAGAGGATGAAAATGGATGGATGGATGGATTATGTTAAAGGGTTGCATCAGATGGTGGAAGTAGTTTTAAAGTGGTTAACCGTTATATACACACACAGGTCTCACTGATGGGAGTGATGTCACCCAGACCGACATACTGTGGAAAAACAAAGGCGACAATGCAACGATAACCTGCAGACACACCAAGGGTGCCGACTACCAACAGATGTACTGGTACAGACAGCTGCCAGGGGAGGGAATGAAACAAATTGTGTACACAACAACCAGCAACAATGATCATGATTTTGGAAATTTCAGCAAAGAGAAATTTTCCGCCACCAAGCCTGACTTTGAGAACGGTACGTTCACAGTGAAGAGCCTGCAGCCAGGAGATAAAGGCTCGTACTTCTGTGCCGTGAGCAAACACAGTGATGCAGATTCACCCACTAGCTGAACAAAAACCCAGAGCGCTGTAAACACAACTGTCACAATGATCTCGTGCGCTGTAGGGGGACCTCGAGGACCACGAATACTCCCCGTGACACTTTGATTCACCACGTGGATTCTTAATAAAGCAGCTATCAGGATCAGAGAGACTGTAGAGACACTCCCACCTGCAACTCTTCACGTCTCTGTCACCACACCGACAGACACATGAGCCTCTGACTTCCACAACATGGACGTTATAATACGTGGACTCATCACATTCTTTATATCTCTAATCTGGATGAAAGGTGAATTATGAACTCTTTACAATGTTTATCTCTTATTTATAATAAAGGATTATGTTGAAGGATTGCATCAGATGGTGGAAGTAGTTTTAAAGTGGTTAACCGTTATATACACACACAGGTCTCACTGATGGGAGTGATGTCACCCAGACCGACATACTGTGGAAAAACAAAGGCGACAATGCAACGATAACCTGCAGACACACCAAGGGTGCCGACTACCAACAGATGTACTGGTACAGACAGCTGCCAGGGGAGGGAATGAAACAAATTGTGTACACAACAACCAGCAACAAAGATCATGATTTTGGAAATTTCAGCAAAGAGAAATTTTCCGCCACCAAGCCTGACTTTGAGAACGGTACGTTCACAGTGAAGAGCCTGCAGCCAGGAGATAAAGGCTCGTACTTCTGTGCCGTGAGCAAACACAGTGATGCAGATTCACCCACTAGCTGAACAAAAACCCAGAGCGCTGTAAACACAACTGTCACAATGATCTTGTGCGCTGTAGGGGGACCTCGAGGACCACGAATACTCCCCGTGACACTTTGATTCACCACGTGGATTCTTAATAAAGCAGCTAACTGGATGAGAGAACATCACAGAAGATGTTGACGCTCCCACCTGTAACGTTTACTCGTGTCTGCAGGTGCTGAGCTCACAGTAGAGTCTCACATTTAATCTTCTTCATGATGTTTCTGGTCTTTATATTTTGTTTCCTTCATCTGCCGGGGAATAAAGGTGAGCATAACAAACGGAGTAAGACACTGCACAGCTAATAATTCCAGTATTTAAAATAGCACCCGCTCTTTTTCCACAGGCGCCTCTCACACCAGCAGTGTCTTCCAAACTCCTCCTTTCATCATCAAGAGAACTGGGGAATCGGTGGCCAGTGAGATCAGCTGTGTCAACGACTTAAATTATAACTTTGTTCTCTGGTACAAACAAGATGAACACAAAGCTCTAAAGCTCCTGGGATATATGAATACCAAATACCCGTACCCCGAGGACGACGTGAAAGAAAAGATCAGCTTTGATGGAGACGCACGCACACGTTCACGCCTCAACATTTCGGATCTTGCATTAAACGACAGCGGTGTGTATTTCTGTGCTGCCAGTCAGCACAGTGCTGCAGATTCCCCTCAAGTCAGTACAAAAACTCTCCTCCATCTGTCTGACAGACAAACGGCACGTTGAGTCTCTTGAACACCTGCAGACAGCCGACGTCTAAACCGAGCCTTTGAACGTGTTATCAACTGTTATGACGCGATGCTGACTCCATCTGAGGTCATGCTTTAGGCCCAAAGCTCAACAAGATACAGTCGTCGCTATCCTATAATGTGCAGAACATAACGTTTATGATATTGTGACTGATGGTGCCCGAGACTACAGACATCGATTCTGCTTCTGCCTCAGGTCTACGTTTTGGTAAAGACAAACAAACATCCTCGTCAAGAACTTCACCATCAGACCTTTAGTACAATTAACTTTACTGCCATGCCAGTACAGAACTATACTCATTTTAAAGATCCTCCCAAAAGAGATGTGTGGTGGCGGGGGCGTGGTTGGGCTCCGCTGCAGAGGGGACAGAGTGTGGGAGTGGTTCAGGGAACGGGGCCGGAAGAGGTTTAATTAGCCTCAGCTGGTTTGGGTTTAGCTGATTGGGTTTGCTCCCCTATATAAACCCCAGTAGGGACTGAGGGAAGGGGGAGAGCAGGTACACAAGCTGCCAGAGCGTCAGTCGGACGGGGTGCGACGCGTGAACGAGCCAGGGCTCTCAATAAAACCGGTTACCAACGAAACCAAGCTTTGAAGCGTCTTCTGTGCTGAGGGGGGGAAAACTCACGGGGTAACACAGACTTGTTACAAGATGACCTCATCAATCGGTCGTTCTCAGCCTAACAGGAAACATTCATGACGGTGACTTTAGTACCACCCGTCCTCCCGTCTATACGTCTACTGTTACTGTACTACTAGTGTGAGTGCAGAGACACGCCCACCAGCAGCTCTTCATGTCTCTGGAACTACACGAGACTCCGGTAGTTTGAGTCCAACAGAACATGGATATCATCATCAAACAAGACGTCTTTGTATTGTCAGTCTTCTTGCTGTGGACTGCAGGTAATTTTACAATAAAAATCAACTGTTAATAATTACAACTTGGCTTTAACATTAATCTCACGATAGCTGATTGTTGTTCTGTTGGAAGCGATTTCTGAGAACAGTGCAATGCAAAAAGAGTGAACGTTTAAAATTAACATGGTAACTATTATACACTCAGGTCTTATTGACGGCAGTGATGTCACCCAGACCGACAGACTGTGGAAACACGAGGGTGGAAATGCAACAATGAGCTGCAGACACACGAAGGGTGGCACCTACTACTACATGTACTGGTACAGACAGCTGCCAGGAGAAACTATGAAACCAGTCGTGTTCACTATTGCAGACACTGAACCCGACTTTGAACTCGACTTCAGATCGGGGAGATTTTCTGCCACCAAGCCTGACTTTGAGAACGGTACGTTCACAGTGAAGAGCCTGCAGCCAGGAGATAAAGGCTCGTACTTCTGTGCCGTGAGCAAACACAGTGATGCAGATTCACCCACTAGCTGAACAAAAACCCAGAGCGCTGTAAACACAACTGTCACAATGATCTCGTGCGCTGTAGGGGGACCTCGAGGACCACGAATACTCCCCGTGACACTTTGATTCACCACGTGGATTCTTAATAAAGCAGCTATCAGGATCAGAGAGACTGTAGAGACACTCCCACCTGCAACTCTTCACGTCTCTGTCACCACACCGACAGACACATGAGCCTCTGACTTCCACAACATGGACGTTATAATACGTGGACTCATCACATTCTTTATATCTCTAATCTGGATGAAAGGTGAATTATGAACTCATTGCTTTACAATGTTTATCTCTTATTTATAATAAAGGATTATGTTAAGTGGGGACGCAGTGCCTAGCGCAAGCGAAGGAGTTCAAGTATCTCGGGGTCTTGTTCACGAGTGAGGGTAAGATGGAGCGGGAGATCGACCGACGGATCGGTGCGGCTGCAGCAGTAAAACAGGCGCTGCACCGGACCGTCTTGGTGAAGAGGAGCTGAGCCGGAAGGCAAAGCTCTCAATTTACCGTGCGGTCTACGTTCCGACCCTCACCTATGGTCACGAACTCTGGGTCGTGACCGAAAGAACGAGGTCTCGGATACAAGCGGCCGAAATGAGTTTTCTCCGTAGGGTGGCCGGGCTCGGCCTTAGAGATAGGGTAAGGAGCTCGGACATCAGGAGGGAACTTGGAGTTGAGGCGCTACTCCTTCGTATCGAAAGGAGTCAGCTGAGGTGGTTCGGGCATCTAATCAGGATGCCTCCTGGACGCCTCCCGTTAGAGGTTTTCCAGGCACGCCCAACTGGTAGGAGGCCCCGGGGAAGACCCAGGACACGCTGGAGGGATCATATCTCCCAGCTGGCCTGGGAACGCCTCGGGATCCCCCAGAACGAGCTGGAACGTGTTGCGGGTGAGAGGGAAGCCTGGGTCGGCCTGCTAGGCTGCTGCCACCGCGACCCGACCCCGGATAAGAGGATGAAAATGGATGGATGGATGGATGGATTATGTTAAAGGATTGCATCAGATGGTGGAAATAGTTTTAAAGTGGTTAACCGTTATATACACACACAGGTCTCACTGATGGGAGTGATGTCACCCAGACCGACAGACTGTGGAAAAACAAAGGCGACAATGCAACGATAACCTGCAGACACACCAAGGGTACTGTCTACTACCAGATGTACTGGTACAGACAGCTGCCAGGGGAGGGAATGAAACAAATTGTGTACACAAAACCAGCAACAATGATCATGATTTTGGAAATTTCAGCAAAGAGAAATTTTCTGCCACCAAGCCTGACTTTGAGAACGGTACGTTCACAGTGAAGAGCCTGCAGCCAGGAGATAAAGGCTCGTACTTCTGTGCCGTGAGCAAACACAGTGATGCAGATTCACCCACTAGCTGAACAAAAACCCAGAGCGCTGTAAACACAACTGTCACAATGATCTCGTGCGCTGTAGGGGGACCTCGAGGACCACGAATACTCCCCGTGACACTTTGATTCACCACGTGGATTCTTAATAAAGCAGCTATCAGGATCAGAGAGACTGTAGAGACACTCCCACCTGCAACTCTTCACGTCTCTGTCACCACACCGACAGACACATGAGCCTCTGACTTCCACAACATGGACGTTATAATACGTGGACTCATCACATTCTTTATATCTCTAATCTGGATGAAAGGTGAATTATGAACTCATTGCTTTACAATGTTTATCTCTTATTTATAATAAAGGATTATGTTAAAGGATTGCATCAGATGGTGGAAATAGTTTTAAAGTGGTTAACCGTTATATACACACACAGGTCTCACTGATGGGAGTGATGTCACCCAGACCGACAGACTGTGGAAAAACAAAGGCGACAATGCAACGATAACCTGCAGACACACCAAGGGTGCCACCTACCGACAGATGTACTGGTACAGACAGCTGCCAGGGGAGGGAATGAGGCAGATAGTTTACACGACTCCAAGTCCTCCACACGCGTATGAAAGTGGCTTCAGCGAGGACAAGTTTCCTGCAACGAAGAGCGACGCTCAGACTGGATCTCTGACGGTGGAGGAGCTGCTGCCTCAGGACAGAGGAGTGTATTTCTGTGCTGTGAGTCAACACAGTGACACAGGCCACTTAGACAGCTGCACAAATACTCGTGTGAAGAGAAGAGAAGTGTTTCTCTGATGCACTACAGAGGGAGCTCTGATGAACACCGAGGCTGATCTCTGTTACTATAACTGCACTTGTAGACTTTGTATTAGTAGTACTTTTTTTCAACATGTGGCTGCAAAATGTTTTTTTTTTGTTTTTTTTTACAGAATTGATAATGTCATAATGTATGTAACGATTATTGTGAATATTGTGAAAAACTATCTAGCTCACTATCAGGGTTGAGTAGTGACAAATAAAGACTGCTTTAAAAAAAATAAATACAGATATCATGAAAGAAAGAACAAACTCACACAATGTTGCTTCTTTTGTTTATATTTATTCACCTTTTACTTATGCAAGAATACCTTATGATTTTGTATTATTATCTTAATTAAGATTGTTATATTTTATTCACTAAAAAAGATGTGCGTGCTATCTGTGATGAAATAAAATAAAACATGTACATTTCTTTAAAGTCATTCCAGTATAGTAGTGCCATTTTAAGAGTTTACGCATATTTTGATGATTATCAAGATAATATTACGAATATTCTGGACATTACATTTTAATTTTGTTCCAGGCCTACTCTGTTCTCTAACTGGAAATGTTTCCTGACATTTGTAGAGTTCCTATTTAAATTTAGTTGTATTCTAAATCATTTTCTTGTTGGTTTAACACTGTGCTAAAGTCTACATTTATTCAGTTTTAATTCCAATAAACATTCAAAGATATACCTACATTTGGGCTGGAAAAGCTCAATGTTAAATGTTAAAAATAGAAATATATATATAAAAACAAAAAGTTAATTCTTGATAATGGAAACAATTCCTTGAAAAGAATCTCAACCCAAAGTCCACTAACTGGACCCATAACCATAACATGCAGTTAAAAGCTCCAGAAAGTAACCGTGAGTTAAGATTATTAAGTCAAACTTTATGTCCTCATTCCTTATTAATCCAATAATGACTGTTAAAACATTATCAAATGTGTATTTAAAACTGTAACTGCAACTGTTACAATCCTACAACACAATAATCATCAAAGATGTGAGTCTAATGAACATTTTTAAATGCAGAGGTCCTACAGGCTAATATTTTTTTATATTTTTTAATTATTACCAACATTTCTTACCTTCATACATACTGTGTACATGCAGTATTTGTGTTTTGTTCATGTAATCAGAAAACACTGACTTTAATAAATTGATTAATGCATTATGAACAACAGATTGTTGGTTTATTCTCTTAATGTAAAGTGAAGACATCGTCAGGACAAAAGTAACATTCTCGTATAATAAAATACATAAACATGTACTGCTTCCTCCCATTAAAGCCAAACTCCTGCTGTCCTTCCAACACACAAACATAACACTCTGTATTAGTGATGTATTGTTACACCTGGCCTTCAGGGTTCATTTCAGGTCTTTGTTATCTTGTTTCCTGTCATGAGGTGGCACTACAGCATGTGTGTGGTGTGCAGTGGCAGCGCAATATAACACCACCCAATAAAAAAACATGTTTCCTGATGGGAGGGGCTACAGCGATATTCAGTAAAAACTGCATATGCAGTGATGAAAACACAATAAGAAGGATGTTCAGTCATAAAACACAGCAAGATGACCCCGTCTTCTGCACAGCCCTTATGTCATAATGGTGTCAGGTAACTTTCACAGGTGTATCATCTAAAGCTCCTGCAGAGCGTTCTTTAACTTCTACATTCACGAGGACTCGCTCACACCACGACTGTGAATTGTGTTTTTTGGCCGATGCCGGTTCCTCAGGTTCCTCAGGTTCCTCAGGTACCTCGGGTACCTCGGGTTCCTCGGGTTCCTCAGGTACCTCGGGTTCCTCAGGTACCTCGGGTTCCTCAGGTTCCTCTCTCAGCGACCAGGTCTACCAGACTCCGGCCGACATGCTCACCGAACCCGGAGGAAAAGCCCAAATCAACTGTTCGCACGGCATTCAGGGCTCCGATCGAGTCCTCGGCCCCAAAACCTCCTCTTCACACGTCGTCTCTTCTCCGTGCGGCTCACAGCTCCTCACACCTGTGCTGCTTCCTCAGCATATCTTTACCCAGTTCTTTATATGTGTCGTGTGAAGTTAGTCAACGATGAGTTACGTGCACAATGACACCACCCACTGATGACTCGGGAGGGGTTTACTCAAAAGGAGGAGGTTGGAAATTCTCTGTATAACTGCTTCAGTCATCGCAAACAACTAATTGGTGATTGTATTTATTCAGATCTACATTTCTGCAATATCACCAAACTCAAAATGTACATCGTCTTCCTTTGCATTACTTTTAGATCTTTTCTGGTGTCAGGTAATGCACTAGTAATTGTTTACAAGAAATTATATTTCAAGTTTTCATCCAAATCTTTTCCTTGTGTGCGTCCAGTCTCATTCGCTGCTGCTATTTCAGCTGTTTATGCACTATTTCACATGTTATATTATTCCATTTCCCCCACAGGTTCTTCTCTCAGTGAGCAAGTCCACCAGACTCCAGCTGACATGTACAACAAACCCAAAGAAAAAGCCACAATCAGCTGCTCACACAGTATTCAGGACTACGATCGAGTCCTCTGGTACAAACAATCAAGGGATAAAAAGCTGCAGCTCCTGGGGAACATGTTTAAAAACATCGGAAATTTAGAGGATGGACTGGATGTGAAGATGGCCGGGAGTGCGGATAAAGACCAAACCTGCACATTAACGATTGAAGGACTCGGCCTGAACAGCAGTGCAGTGTACTTCTGCGCTGCTAGTTGACACAGTGCTGCACATCCCCGCTCCTCCGTACAAAAACCTCCCCGTCACACATTCTTGTATCTCTGTATTAAAGCTCACAGCCCCGTGCACCTGTGTTCATTCCTCTCAGAAGGCGGCAGTGTATCTGAGTGTTGTCGGCGTTGACATGATGCTTATCTGTTGGTATATTTTTGGATGTTTTACGTTCTTCAGTTTGTTAATTCATCAGTGTTTCTGCTCACGTTGTACTTTGTTGATCCATTTTCCACAGGCTCGTCTCTCGGTGAGAAAGTCGGCCAGACTTTAGCTGATGTGTACAACAAACCCGAAAAAACATCCAACATCAACTGTTCACACAGAATCGACAACCACAACCAAATCCGGGCAGACAACGACCGGCCCCGGGATACATGTCGGCAACCAAGGGAAAGTCAGAGGTGAAGAAAGAAGGTGCAGTCTTCTTCTGTGCTGCTCGGTCAAACCAGCCGGCAACCTCCGGTTCTGAGAAGTGAAGCCCGTGTTTTTTACCGGCCAGCAGCAGGTTGCAAAAAGAAGTCCGAATGTATGGAAGTCTATGAGAAAATAACCTTCTCACTTGAGTTATTACCTCAGTAAACTACTTTCAAGTCTTCTGCAACAAATCAATGATGTCCATTTAGTAAATGATGGTCCTGCTTAGAGCAAAAGAGACCTTAAAGCAGGGTGTGCTTTAGGGCGGGGCTACCTTGTGGCTACCAGAGCTGTATACTACGTCACTCCTTCGCAGTCCAAATATGGTCACTTCGGTTCACTGGTTGCAAAAAGCCAAGATGGCGTTGGCCAGAACGACGAACTCGAGGCTTCAACACGTCAGTCCACAACTACGTCTAATTCTTATATTCGGTCTATTGGTTGAACAGTGCTACATACCACTGCTCCTCAGAGGAAAATCTTCCTCACCACACTCACACATCTTTATCTGTACGGCTCTGTGCAGCTGGAAAGAGCCAGTCTAACCAATGTTGGTCTTTCTTCTGATTAAGATCAGAGATCATGATGGGAGGTTCCTTGTCCAGAGCAATATCTTTAACCTCCCACCTCCCATTATAAAAAGAAAGTCATCATGTCTGCTTCTCATGTTAACAGGATCACGACCATGACTCCAGTTCTCATCACATTTGTAGTCTCGTCTCTGTGGCTCCAAGGTACAAGGACACAAATTGACATGTTTGTACCGTTAATTGTGATGCAATAATGTGATGCATGAAGTAAATTACTGTTAGCATTTAGAAAACAATCTAGAACAAGGAAATAATGACTATGTGTTAAAACATTAACATTTTACACCTTGTAAATCAACAAAATATGTAACCTTTTTTAAATGAACAGAACTTTTCTCCACACAGGTCACTGCCAGGATGTGACCCAACACCCTGAAATCAATTGGAGTTATGTTTCCAACTCGGCAGAGATGAACTGCAGCCACAACAAAGATGTCAGTCACAGCCAGATGTACTGGTACAGACAGCGTCCTGGGGAGACCATGACCCTGGTGGTCTACACAGTTTCTGGTGGAGAGCCCGACTATGGGAAGCCCCCTCAAACCAAATACTCAGCCGTCAAAGAAAACTATGCGAGCGGGGCTCTGACTGTGAAAGACTTGAAGCTCGAGGACAGCGGTGTGTATTTCTGTGCCGTCGGCAAACACAGTGATGCAGATTCACCCACTAGCTGAACAAAAACCCAGAGCGCTGTAAACACAACTGTCACAATGATCTCGTGCGCTGTAGGGGGACCTCGAGGACCACGAATACTCCCCGTGACACTTTGATTCACCACGTGGATTCTTAATAAAGCAGCTATCAGGATCAGAGAGACTGTAGAGACACTCCCACCTGCAACTCTTCACGTCTCTGTCACCACACCGACAGACACATGAGCCTCTGACTTCCACAACATGGACGTTATAATACGTGGACTCATCACATTCTTTATATCTCTAATCTGGATGAAAGGTGAATTATGAACTCATTGCTTTACAATGGTTATCTCTTATTTATAATAAAGGATTATGTTAAAGGATTGCATCAGATGGTGAAAGTAGTTTTAAAGTGGTTAACCGTTATATACACACACAGGTCTCACTGATGGGAGTGATGTCACCCAGACCGACATACTGTGGAAAAACAAAGGCGACAATGCAACGATAACCTGCAGACACACCAAGGGTGCCTACTACCAACACATGTACTGGTACAGACAGCTGCCAGGGGAAACTATGAAACAAATTGTGTACACAATAGCAGACAATGAACATGATTTTGAAGATTTCAGCAAAGAGAAATTTTCCGCCACCAAGCCTGACTTTGAGAACGGTACGTTCACAGTGAAGAGCCTGCAGCCAGGAGATAAAGGCTCGTACTTCTGTGCCGTGAGCAAACACAGTGATGCAGATTCACCCACTAGCTGAACAAAAACCCAGAGCGCTGTAAACACAACTGTCACAATGATCTCGTGCGCTGTAGGGGGACCTCGAGGACCACGAATACTCCCCGTGACACTTTGATTCACCACGTGGATTCTTAATAAAGCAGCTATCAGGATCAGAGAGACTGTAGAGACACTCCCACCTGCAACTCTTCACGTCTCTGTCACCACACCGACAGACACATGAGCCTCTGACTTCCACAACATGGACGTTATAATACGTGGACTCATCACATTCTTTATATCTCTAATCTGGATGAAAGGTGAATTATGAACTCTTTGCTTTACATTGTTTATCTCTTATTTATAATAAAGGATTATGTTAAGTGGGGAAGCAGTGCCTAGCGCAAGCGAAGGAGTTCAAGTATCTCGGGGTCTTGTTCACGAGTGAGGGTAAGATGGAGCGGGAGATCGACCGACGGATCGGTGCGGCTGCAGCAGTAAAACAGGCGCTGCACCGGACCGTCTTGGTGAAGAGGAGCTGAGCCGGAAGGCAAAGCTCTCAATTTACCGTGCGGTCTACGTTCCGACCCTCACCTATGGTCACGAACTCTGGGTCGTGACCGAAAGAACGAGGTCTCGGATACAAGCGGCCGAAATGAGTTTTCTCCGTAGGGTGGCCGGGCTCGGCCTTAGAGATAGGGTAAGGAGCTCGGACATCAGGAGGGAACTTGGAGTTGAGGCGCTACTCCTTCGTATCGAAAGGAGTCAGCTGAGGTGGTTCGGGCATCTAATCAGGATGCCTCCTGGACGCCTCCCGTTAGAGCTTTTCCAGGCACGCCCAACTGGTAGGAGGCCCCGGGGAAGACCCAGGACACGCTGGAGGGATCATATCTCCCAGCTGGCCTGGGAACGCCTCGGGATCCCCCAGAACGAGCTGGAACGTGTTGCGGGTGAGAGGGAAGCCTGGGTCGGCCTGCTAGGCTGCTGCCACCGCGACCCGACCCCGGATAAGAGGATGAAAATGGATGGATGGATGGATGGATTATGTTAAAGGGTTGCATCAGATGGTGGAAATAGTTTTAAAGTGGTTAACCGTTATATACACACACAGGTCTCACTGATGGGAGTGATGTCACCCAGACCGACATACTGTGGAAAAACAAAGGCGACAATGCAACGATAACCTGCAGACACACCAAGGGTGCCAACTACCGACAGATGTACTGGTACAGACAGCTGCCAGGGGAGGGAATGAAACAAATTGTGTACACAATAACCGGCATCGAAGATCATGATTTTGGAGATTTCAGCAAAGAGAAATTTTCCGCCACCAAGCCTGACTTTGAGAACGGTACGTTCACAGTGAAGAGCCTGCAGCCAGGAGATAAAGGCTCGTACTTCTGTGCCGTGAGCAAACACAGTGATGCAGATTCACCCACTAGCTGAACAAAAACCCAGAGCGCTGTAAACACAACTGTCACAATGATCTCGTGCGCTGTAGGGGGACCTCGAGGACCACGAATACTCCCCGTGACACTTTGATTCACCACGTGGATTCTTAATAAAGCAGCTATCAGGATCAGAGAGACTGTAGAGACACTCCCACCTGCAACTCTTCACGTCTCTGTCACCACACCGACAGACACATGAGCCTCTGACTTCCACAACATGGACGTTATAATACGTGGACTCATCACATTCTTTATATCTCTAATCTGGATGAAAGGTGAATTATGAACTCATTGCTTTACAATGTTTATCTCTTATTTATAATAAAGGATTATTATGAAGGATTGCATCAGATGGTGGAAATAGTTTTAAAGTGGTTAACTGTTATATACACACACAGGTCTCACTGATGGGAGTGATGTCACCCAGACCGACATACTGTGGAAAAACAAAGGCGACAATGCAACGATAACCTGCAGACACACCAAGGGTGCCGACTACTACCAGATGTACTGGTACAGACAGCTGCCAGGGGAGGGAATGAAACAAATTGTGTTCACAAGAACCAGCAACAAAGATCATGATTTTGGAAATTTCAGCAAAGAGAAATTTTCCGCCACCAAGCCTGACTTTGAGAACGGTACGTTCACAGTGAAGAGCCTGCAGCCAGGAGATAAAGGCTCGTACTTCTGTGCCGTGAGCAAACACAGTGATGCAGATTCACCCACTAGCTGAACAAAAACCCAGAGCGCTGTAAACACAACTGTCACAATGATGTCGTGCGCTGTAGGGGGACCTCGAGGACCACGAATACTCCCCGTGACACTTTGATTCACCACGTGGATTCTTAATAAAGCAGCTAACTGGATGAGAGAACATCACAGAAGATGTTGACGCTCCCACCTGTAACGTTTGCTCGTGTCTGCAGGTGCTGAGCTCACAGTAGAGTCTCACATTTAATCTTCTTCATGATGTTTCTGGTCTTTATATTTTGTTTCCTTCATCTGCCGGGGAATAAAGGTGAGCATAACAAACGGAGTAAGACACTGCACCGCTAATAATTCCAGTATTTAAAATAGCACCCGCTCTTTTTCCACAGGCGCCTCTCACACCAGCAGTGTCTTCCAAACTCCTCCTTTCATCATCAAGAGAACTGGGGAATCGGTGGCCAGTGAGATCAGCTGTGTCAACGACTTAAATTACGACCGTGTTCTCTGGTACAAACAAGATGAACACAAAGCTCTAAAGCTCCTGGGATATCTGAATACCAAATACCCGTACCCCGAGGACGACGTGAAAGAAAAGATCAGCTTTGATGGAGACGCACGCACACGTTCACGCCTCAACATTTCGGATCTTGCATTAAACGACAGCGGTGTGTATTTCTGTGCTGCCAGTCAGCACAGTGCTGCAGATTCCCCTCAAGTCAGTACAAAAACTCTCCTCCATCTGTCTGACAGACAAACGGCACGTTGAGTCTCTTGAACACCTGCAGACAGCCGACGTCTAAACCGAGCCTTTGAACGTGTTATCAACTGTTATGACACGATGCTGACCCCATCTGAGGTCATGCTTTAGGCCCAAAGCTCAACAATATACAGTCGTCGCTATCCTATGATGTGCAGAACATAACGTTTGTGATATTGTGACTGATGGTGCCCGAGACTACAGACATCCATTCTGCTTCTGCCTCAGGTCTACGTTTTGGTAAAGACAAACAAACATCCTCATCAAGAACTTCACCATCAGACCTTTAGTACAATTAACTTTACTGCCATGCCAGTACAGAACTATACTCATTTTAAAGATCCTCCCAAAAGAGATGTGTGGTGGCGGGGGCGTGGTTGGGCTCCGCTGCAGAGGGGACAGAGTGTGGGAGTGGTTCAGGGAACGGGGCCGGAAGAGGTTTAATTAGCCTCAGCTGGTTTGGGTTCAGCTGATTGGGTTTGCTCCCCTATATAAACCCCAGTAGGGACTGAGGGAAGGGGGAGAGCAGGTACACAAGCTGCCAGAGCGTCAGTCGGACGGGGTGCGACGCGTGAACGAGCCAGGGCTCTCAATAAAACCGGTTACCAACGAAACCAAGCTTTGAAGCGTCTTCTGTGCTGAGGGGGGGAAAACTCACGGGGTAACACAGACTTGTTACAAGATGACCTCATCAATCGGTCGTTCTCAGCCTAACAGGAAACATTCATGACGGTGACTTTAGTACCACCCGTCCTCCCGTCTATACGTCTACTGTTACTGTACTACTAGTGTGAGTGCAGAGACACGCCCACCAGCAGCTCTTCATGTCTCTGGAACTACACGAGACTCCGGTAGTTTGAGTCCAACAGAACATGGATATCATCATCAAACAAGACGTCTTTGTATTGTCAGTCTTCTTGCTGTGGACTGCAGGTAATTTTACAATAAAAATCAACTGTTAATAATTACAACTTGGCTTTAACATTAATCTCACGATAGCTGATTGTTGTTCTGTTGGAAGCGATTTCTGAGAACAGTGCAATGCAAAAAGAGTGAACGTTTAAAATTAACATGGTAACTATTATACACTCAGGTCTTATTGACGGCAGTGATGTCACCCAGACCGACAGACTGTGGAAACACGAGGGTGGAAATGCAACAATGAGCTGCAGACACACGAAGGGTGGCACCTACAACTACATGTACTGGTACAGACAGCTGCCAGGAGAAACTATGAAACAAATTGTGTTCACTATTGCAGACATTGAACTCAATTTTGAAGATTTCAGAAAGAGAAATTTTCCGCCACCAAGCCTGACTTTGAGAACGGTACGTTCACAGTGAAGAGCCTGCAGCCAGGAGATAAAGGCTCGTACTTCTGTGCCGTGAGCAAACACAGTGATGCAGATTCACCCACTAGCTGAACAAAAACCCAGAGCGCTGTAAACACAACTGTCACAATGATCTCGTGCGCTGTAGGGGGACCTCGAGGACCACGAATACTCCCCGTGACACTTTGATTCACCACGTGGATTCTTAATAAAGCAGCTATCAGGATCAGAGAGACTGTAGAGACACTCCCACCTGCAACTCTTCACGTCTCTGTCACCACACCGACAGACACATGAGCCTCTGACTTCCACAACATGGACGTTATAATACGTGGACTCATCACATTCTTTATGTCTCTATTCTGGATGAAAGGTGAATCATGAACTCAGTGATTTACGATGTTTATCTCTTATTTATAATAAAGGATTATGTTAAAGGATTGCATCAGATTGTGGAAATAGTTTTAAAGTGGTTAACCGTTATATACACACACAGGTCTCACTGATGGGAGTGATGTCACCCAGACCGACATACTGTGGAAAAACAAAGGCGACAATGCAACGATAACCTGCAGACACACCAAGGGTGCCAACTACAACTACATGTACTGGTACAGACAGCTGCCAGGAGAAACTATGAAACAAATTGTGTCCACAATAACCGGCATCGACGATCATGATTTTGGAGATTTCAGCAAAGTGAAATTTTCCGCCACCAAGCCTGACTTTCAGAACGGTACGTTCACAGTGAAGAGCCTGCAGCCAGGAGATAAAGGCTCGTACTTCTGTGCCGTGAGCAAACACAGTGATGCAGATTCACCCACTAGCTGAACAAAAACCCAGAGCGCTGTAAACACAACTGTCACAATGATCTCGTGCGCTGTAGGGGGACCTCGAGGACCACGAATACTCCCCGTGACACTTTGATTCACCACGTGGATTCTTAATAAAGCAGCTATCAGGATCAGAGAGACTGTAGAGACACTCCCACCTGCAACTCTTCACGTCTCTGTCACCACACCGACAGACACATGAGCCTCTGACTTCCACAACATGGACGTTATAATACGTGGACTCATCACATTCTTTATATCTCTAATCTGGATGAAAGGTGAATTATGAACTCTTTGCTTTACATTGTTTATCTCTTATTTATAATAAAGGATTATGTTAAGTGGGGACGCAGTGCCTAGCGCAAGCGAAGGAGTTCAAGTATCTCGGGGTCTTGTTCACGAGTGAGGGTAAGATGGAGCGGGAGATCGACCGACGGATCGGTGCGGCTGCAGCAGTAAAACAGGCGCTGCACCGGACCGTCTTGGTGAAGAGGAGCTGAGCCGGAAGGCAAAGCTCTCAATTTACCGTGCGGTCTACGTTCCGACCCTCACCTATGGTCACGAACTCTGGGTCGTGACCGAAAGAACGAGGTCTCGGATACAAGCGGCCGAAATGAGTTTTCTCCGTAGGGTGGCCGGGCTCGGCCTTAGAGATAGGGTAAGGAGCTCGGACATCAGGAGGGAACTTGGAGTTGAGGCGCTACTCCTTCGTATCGAAAGGAGTCAGCTGAGGTGGTTCGGGCATCTAATCAGGATGCCTCCTGGACGCCTCCCGTTAGAGGTTTTCCAGGCACGCCCAACTGGTAGGAGGCCCGGGGAAGACCCAGGACACGCTGGAGGGATCATATCTCCCAGCTGGCCTGGGAACGCCTCGGGATCCCCCAGAACGAGCTGGAACGTGTTGCGGGTGAGAGGGAAGCCTGGGTCGGCCTGCTAGGAAGCTGCCACCGCGACCCGACCCCGGATAAGAGGATGAAAATGGATGGATGGATGGATTATGTTAAAGGATTGCATCAGATGGTGGAAATAGTTTTAAAGTGGTTAACCGTTATATACACACACAGGTCTCACTGATGGGAGTGATGTCACCCAGACCGACAGACTGTGGAAAAACAAAGGCGACAATGCAACGATAACCTGCAGACACACCAAGGATGCCAACTACTACCAGATGTACTGGTACAGACAGCTGCCAGGGGAGGGAATGAAACAAATTGTGTACACAAGAACCAGCAACAAAGATCATGATTTTGGAAATTTCAGCAAAGAGAAATTTTCCGCCACCAAGCCTGACTTTGAGAACGGTACGTTCACAGTGAAGAGCCTGCAGCCAGGAGATAAAGGCTCGTACTTCTGTGCCGTGAGCAAACACAGTGATGCAGATTCACCCACTAGCTGAACAAAAACCCAGAGCGCTGTAAACACAACTGTCACAATGATCTCGTGCGCTGTAGGGGGACCTCGAGGACCACGAATACTCCCCGTGACACTTTGATTCACCACGTGGATTCTTAATAAAGCAGCTATCAGGATCAGAGAGACTGTAGAGACACTCCCACCTGCAACTCTTCACGTCTCTGTCACCACACCGACAGACACATGAGCCTCTGACTTCCACAACATGGACGTTATAATACGTGGACTCATCACATTCTTTATATCTCTAATCTGGATGAAAGGTGAATTATGAACTCTTTGCTTTACATTGTTTATCTTTTATTTATAATAAAGAATTATGTTAAGTGGGGACGCAGTGCCTAGCGCAAGCGAAGGAGTTCAAGTATCTCGGGGTCTTGTTCACGAGTGAGGGTAAGATGGAGCGGGAGATCGACCGACGGATCGGTGCGGCTGCAGCAGTAAAACAGGCGCTGCACCGGACCGTCTTGGTGAAGAGGAGCTGAGCCGGAAGGCAAAGCTCTCAATTTACCGTGCGGTCTACGTTCCGACCCTCACCTATGGTCACGAACTCTGGGTCGTGACCGAAAGAACGAGGTCTCGGATACAAGCGGCCGAAATGAGTTTTCTCCGTAGGGTGGCCGGGCTCGGCCTTAGAGATAGGGTAAGGAGCTCGGACATCAGGAGGGAACTTGGAGTTGAGGCGCTACTCCTTCGTATCGAAAGGAGTCAGCTGAGGTGGTTCGGGCATCTAATCAGGATGCCTCCTGGACGCCTCCCGTTAGAGGTTTTCCAGGCACGCCCAACTGGTAGGAGGCCCCGGGGAAGACCCAGGACACGCTGGAGGGATCATATCTCCCAGCTGGCCTGGGAACGCCTCGGGATCCCCCAGAACGAGCTGGAACGTGTTGCGGGTGAGAGGGAAGCCTGGGTCGGCCTGCTAGGAAGCTGCCACCGCGACCCGACCCCGGATAAGAGGATGAAAATGGATGGATGGATGGATTATGTTAAAGGG